>JASVEL010000791.1:0-41478 GCA_032618575.1 Nicotiana noctiflora | reverse complement strand
GAACAATAGTTCGCAAATGCGAACAATCCCCTTTACTGCCTGTGTTCGCAAATGCGAACCACTGTTCGCAAATGCGAACATTCCTCTTTCCTGCCAGTGTTCGCAAATGCGAACAAAAGTTCACAAATGCGAACTTCCCAGCCTTAGCTTATTTTTCAAACTCCAGAAATTGGTCGGGGTTCGCAATTGCGAACCTATGTTCGCAAATGCGAACACAGAGACCTGTAAAACACGATTTTCAGTTCATTTCTTCACTTTTACAAAACAAAAACACCCATTTGCGATTCTTCACGGATTCCTTCTTCATCAAAACAATTGTAAGTCACTTTTTACTTAATTCTTTCAATTCCTAACATCATTAAACATGTTTTTCAATTGAAATCAAAGGTTTTCATGGTAGAATTTCTTGTTTTTATTATAATATAGGGTTTTTCATAAATTGGGAAATTGGACCTCGAATTGAGGTCCGATTTTGAAACAAATCATATACATGAACTCGTGGGGGATGGATAACCGGATTTTGGTCCTAACTCCGAGTTCCAACCATGTGGGCCCGGGGTTGAAATTCACTATTCCGGGCAGTATGTTGTAAAAGTTGTATTTGGTCTTAAGAATTAGTTTGTTGAGTAGTATTGATGATATTAAATCAGTTGTGTATAGATACGATTGGATTGGAGCCAAAATTGAAAGAAAAAGACATTTCCACGGATTGAATTGTTCATAAACATTCGAGGTAAGTGTTTGTTCTATCCTAGCTTGAGGGAATAGGAATATGTGCTATGTGTTATATGATCGAGTGCGGTGTATGGGCTGTGGTGACGAGCATCCATACACTGGCGTCTAGTATGACCGTGAGTAGTTGAAAATGCTTATTTTGAGATATATTTACAGATGAATTGTTGAACCTTTGTCAAGGTTGTAGAATTGTTATGGTTCTCCCTTGTTGGGACTTGTTGTGAAGATAATTATTGATTGCCCTTGTTGGGACGGTTTATGAATTATTGTTTCTTTCTTTGCCCTTAACTGTGATTGTTATTTGGGTGAGGAAGAGTGATAATGCACGAAGGGTGATGCCGTGCCATGTTTTATTATTTATGCACGAAGGTTAATGTCGTGCCATGTTTTATTGATTATGCACGAAGGATCATGCTTCGTGCCTTGTTATTGAACCATGTACGAAGGATCATGCCGTACTATAGATGTGAGGATGAGAGTAAAAGCACGAAGGGTGATGCCGTGTACTTTATTTGCTTATTTGGTGAGGATGAGAGTAAAAGCACGAAGGGTGATGCCATGCAACTGCTTGCTATTCCTTGACTTGATATTACTTGTGTTTCCATTATACTTTGTTTTTTCTTTGTGAATTTATTAAGTGTTGTTAATTGTTGAATTCTTTGAGATATTTCTTATTGTGTTATTACCTGGTTATTTCTGGTTATTCTGTGGTATACATATATGTTGAATTGCACAGGTTCATGTGGGTGTCTGGTCCTAGGCTTGTCACTACTTCGCCGGGATAGGCCAGGCACTTACCAGCACATGGGGTCGGTTGTGCTGATACTACACTTCTGTGCGTTTTTGCACAGGTCCAGGTTACGATCAGGAGCAGCAGCAGTAAATAGATTGCGTGGGAGTTGATCACATTTGAGACCAAGGTAGCTTGCAGACGTCCGCAAGCCCGGCGTCTCTCTCTTTACTTATGTTACTAGCTGTAGTCTCTTTATTCCGAGACAAACAGAATTATGTTATATTTCTTTCAAACTTTTATGTGTAGTATTCAGTAGTAGTTCGCGAGTTGGTGACTCCACGTCTTGTGTAGAGGATTTCAATATGATTTTCATCTTGTAATTAGTTATTTCTATTTTCGATGAAGTATTCCGCATTTATTAAATTAAAATTGTGTTAAAAACAGGATAGTATGAATACAGTGGCTTGCCTAGTTACCACGAGTAGGCGCCATCACGATCCCGATATTAGGGAAAAATCCGGGTCGTAACAAGTTGGTATCAGAGCTCTAGGTTACATAGGTCTCACCACTCACGAACAAGCTTAGTAGAGTTTGAGAGGTAGGTACGGAGACGTCTGTACTTGTCCTCCAGAGTCTATTGAGTTAGGAAAGAGTCTCTCATTTGTTCTTTCTTGTCGTGCGACTTGTTCCTCAATTATTGATTGAATTTCTACTCTGTCCTTTCGCAGATGGTGAGGACACGTGCTTCTTCGTGCGCTGACCAGCAGCCCGAGCCCCAGGCAGCTCCCGTGAGGGGCAGGGGCCAAGGCCGTATCAGAGGCCGTGGTAGGGGTAGAGCTCAGCCCTCAGGCAGCTACTCCAGAGGTGGAGCCTCATATTGAGATTGACGAGGAGGTTCCAGTTCCAGCAGCTCCAGTGGGCCCAGCTCAGGTCCCAGGAGAGGCTTTAGTTACCCCGGATCTCCGGGATGCTTTGGTCAGAATAGCGGGATTTATGGACAGCATTGTCAGAGCGGGTTTATTATCAATTGCACCAGCCGCTTCTCAGGCTGGAGGAGGGGCCCAGACTCCTATTGCTCGTACTCCAGAGCCAGTAGCTCCTCAGCCTCAGGCACCAGTGGTTCAGCCAGCTATGGCCACTCAGTCAGGTACCACAGCTCATGCAGGTGATAGAGCGGCCATGACTTCTGATTCGTTATGGAGGCTTGATCGGTTCTCCAAGCTATTTACCACTACATTCAGTGGAGCCACATCGGAGGATCCTCAGGACTTCTTATTCAGTTGCCATGAGATTCTCAAGACTATGGGGATCGTGGAGTCAAATGGAGTTGACTTCTGTACATTCAAACTTGCAGGATCCGCCAAGACTTGGTGGAGAGATTATTGCTTGACTCGACCAGCAGGGTCCCCAGCTTTATCATGGGACCAGTTTGCGGAACTATTTATGGAGAAGTTTCTCCCTGCTACTCAGCGGGATGTACTTCGGAGGCAGTTTGAGCGCCTCCATCAGGGCACTATGACAGTTACACAGTATGAGACGAGATTTGTCGATTTGGCTCGTCATGCAGTGGTGATACTTCCCACGGAGCGGGAGAGGGTCCGCGGGTTTATAGATGGGCTTAATCAGCCGATTAGACTCCAGATGGCTATGGGCGTGGGAAGTGACATATCATTTCAGGAGGCAGCCAATGCAGCACGCATAGTTGAGATGGCTCTTGCTAGGGGAGGCGGTTATTCTTCGGATAAGAGGCCTCGTCATTCAGGCAGGTTTGGTGGTTCTTCCTCTGGTAGCAGAGAATCCTTTGATAGAGGCCAGTCCTCCAGGCCTTTTCATTCCGCCCTTCAGGCTTCACAGGGTGGACCAGGTGATCACGGTTTTCGTGGGCATTATTCAGACTAGCCTACTATTAATGCTCAGCCTCTTCAGAGTGTTCGTGGAGGCTATTCAGGTCGTCAGGGCCAGCAGCCCTATCAGTCTAAGAGTTGCTACGGTTGTGGTGACCCAGGTCATTTTATCAGGTATTGCCCTCTAGCAGCGGGCAACTCTCGGCAGCGAGGTCCTCGTCCTATGATTCAGGCCCCAGCTGACCCTCAGCCTGCCCAGCCAGCCATAGGCGGGGGTAGAGATTATAGAGGTGGAGGTCGAGACCGTAGAGGTGGAGACCGTCCAGCCAGAGGTAGAGGTCAGCCAGTTGATGGTCGTCCTAGAGATGCAGCTCAGAGGGGAGGTGCAGATCCCCGATTCTATGCTTTACCAGCCAGGCCAGAGGCAGAGGCATCAGATGCCGTGATTACAGGTACTATTCTTGTGTGTGGTAGAGGTGCTTCAGTATTATTTGACCCTAGATCTACATATTCCTATGTGTCTTCCTACTTCGCACCGTATTTGGCCGTGCCCGGCTATGCTCTGGATATTCCAGTTTATGTGGCTACACCAGTGGGTGACTCCATTGTAGTCGATCGGGTGCATCGTTCGTGCGTAGTTATATTTGGGGGTCTCGAGACCCGTGTTGATCTGTTGCTTTTGGATATGGTAGATTTTGATGTCATATTGGGGATGGACTGGTTGTCCCCATACCATGCTATTCTAGATTGTCATGTTAAGACTGTGACCTTAGCCTTGCCAGAATCACCCCAACTAGAGTGGAAAGGTACCTCAAGCCACTCCATTCGTACTGTTATTTCCTATGTTAAGGCTCGACGTATGGTCGAGAAGGGGTGTCTAGCTTATCTGGCTTATGTTCGTGATTCCAGCGCAGAGGTTCCTTCCATTGAGTCAGTCCCTATTGCACGGGAGTTCCCTGAGGTTTTTCCTTCAGACCTGCCGGGCATGCCACCCGACAGGGATATTGATTTCTGTATTGATCTGGCACTGGGCACTCAGCCTATCTCTATTCCACCCTATCGTATGGCCCCGCTAGAGCTAAAAGAGTTGAAAGATCAGTTGCAGGACCTTCTTGAGAAGGGCTTTATCAGGCCCAGTGTTTCCCCCTGGGGAGCACCTGTATTATTTGTAAAGAAGAAAGATGGCTCGATGCGTATGTGTATTGATTACCGGCAATTAAACAAAGTGACAATAAAGAATAAGTATCCACTGCCGAGGATTGATGATTTGTTTGACCAGCTCCAGGGAGCGAGGGTATTCTCTAAGATAGACTTGAGGTCAGGCTACCATCAGCTGAAGATCGGGGCGGCTGACATTCCTAAGACGGCCTTTCGCTCTAGATATGGGCATTATGAGTTCTTGGTCATGTCCTTCGGGTTGACCAATGCCCCAGCAGCATTCATGGAGTTGATGAATCGGGTATTCGGGCCTTACTTAGATCTGTTCGTGATAGTCTTTATAGATGACATCCTGGTGTACTCCCGCAGCCAGGAAGAGCACGAGCAGCACCTCAGAGTGGTTCTTCAGACTCTGAAAGATAACCAGCTATATGCCAAATTTTCTAAATGTGAGTTCTGGCTGAGTTCGGTAGCATTTCTGGGTCACATTGTATGGAAGGTATTCAGGTAGACCCAAAGAAGATTGAGGTAGTCCAGAATTGGCCTCGACCAGCTTCAGTGACTGAGATCCGGAGTTTCTTGGGATTAGCAGGTTACTACCGTCGTTTTGTAGAGGGGTTTTCTTCTATTGCAGCCCCGATGACCAGGTTGACCTAGAAGGGTGTCCAGTTCCAGTGGTCAGAGGAGTGTGAGGCGAGCTTTCAGAAGCTCAAGACAGCCTTGACTATCGCACCGGTGTTGATACTACATACAGGTGCAGGGCCTTATATAGTTTATTGTGACGCATCTCGTACAGGGCTTGGAGCGGTATTGATGCAGGATGGTAAGGTTATCGCTTATGCTTCGAGGCAGTTAAAGATACATGAGAAGAATTATCCAGTTCATGATCTTGAGTTAGCAGCAGTGGTTCATGCCTTAAAGATCCGGAGGCATTATCTATATGGTGTGACATGTGAGGTGTACACTGATCACAAAAGCCTACAGTACTTGTTCAAGCAAAAGGAGTTGAATCTACGACAGCAGAGATGGTTAGAGTTGCTAAAAGACTATGGTGTTACTATCTTATATCACCCAGGTAAGGCCAATGTGGTGGCCGATGCATTGAGTAGAAAGTATGCCGGCATGGGTAGTCTTGCATACATTCCGGTCAGTCAGAGACCATTAGCTCTAGATGTCCAGGCCTTAGCCAACCGGTTCGTGAGATTAGACATTTCTGAGCCTAGCAGGTGTTAGCCTGCACGGTCGCTCGTTCTTCTTTATTAGAGCATATCCGTGAGAGGCAATTTGATGATCCTCATTTGCGTGAGTTGAGAGATACAGTACAGCGGGGAGGTGCCACACAGGTAAATCTAGATGATGATGGGGTATTGAAATTGCAGGGTCGAGTTTGTGTGCCCAATGTCGAAGGGATTCGAGAGTTGATCTTAGCGGAGGCCCACAGTTCGCGGTATTCTATTCACCCAGGCGCCGCGAAGATGTACCAGGACTTACGGCAACACTATTGGTGGCGCAGAATGAAGAAAGATATCGTTGCGTATGTCGCTCGGTGTCTAAATTGTCAGCAGGTGAAATATGAGCACCAGAGACCCGGTGGTGTATTCCAGAGGATTGAAATTCCCGAGTGGAAATGGGAGCGGATCACTATGGACTTCGTTACTGGACTTCCTTTGACTCGGAGGAAATTTGATGCTATTTGGGTCATTGTTGATAGGCCGACCAAATCAGCACACTTTATTCCAGTATCTGTCTCCTACTCGTCGGAGAGGTTAGCGGAGGTTTACATTAGGGAGATTGTTCGTCTCCGTGGAGTGCCAGTATCTATTATCTCTGATCGAGGTACGCAGTTTACCTCGCGGTTCTGGAGAGCGGTCCAGCAGGAGTTAGGCACTCAGGTTCAGTTGAGTACAGCATTTCATCCTCAGACGGATGGCCAGTCCGAGAGGACTATTCAGATTCTAGAGGACATGCTTCGAGCCTGTGTTATTGATTTCGGAGGCTCGTGGGACCAGTTTCCGCCATTAGCAGAGTTCGCCTACAATAACAGTTACCAGTCTAGCATCCAGATGGCTCCGTATGAGGCGTTATATGGTAGGCGATGTCGATCACCAGTTGGATGGTTTGAACCGGGAGAGGCTCGGTTGTTGGGTACAGACTTAGTTCAGGAGGCCTTAGATAAGGTCAAGACTATTCAGGAGAGATTGTGTTCAGCTCAGTCCAGACAAAAGACTTATGCGGATCGTAAGGTTCGAGATGTAGATTTCATGGTTGGTGAACAAGTATTGCTCCGGGTGTCGCCTATGAAGGGCGTGATGAGGTTCGGGAAGAAGGGCAAGCTCAGCCCTAGGTATATTGGTCCATTTGAGATTCTAGACAGAGTGGGAGGGGTGGCTTATAGATTAGCTTTGCCGCCTAGCTTATCAGCCGTGCATCCAGTTTTTTCACGTATCTATGCTTCGGAGATACCACGGCGATCCCACACATGTGTTAGACTTCAATACTGTCCAATTGGACAATGATCTATCTTACGAGGAGGAGCCGGTGGCTATTCTAGACCGGCAGGTTCGACGGTTGAGGTCGAAGAGTTATCCTTCTGTGCGTGTTCAGTGGAGAGGTCAGCCTCCTGAGGCATCGACCTGGGAGTCCGAGTCTGATGTGCGGAGCCGCTACCCACACTTGTTTCCTGACTCAGGTAGTTCTTTCTTT
Source organism: Nicotiana noctiflora (assembly GCA_032618575.1). Classification (NCBI taxonomy): domain Eukaryota; kingdom Viridiplantae; phylum Streptophyta; class Magnoliopsida; order Solanales; family Solanaceae; genus Nicotiana; species Nicotiana noctiflora. The sequence continues at coordinate 34,305 of JASVEL010000791.1, read as the reverse complement.
TGTTCGTTCGAGGACGAACGGTTGTTTTAGAGGTGGAGATTGTGACGACCCAAAGGGTCATCACTTATTTAATTAATCATTTCGAGCTTTTGAGGCCTTGAAAACCTCATTCTATGTTGCCTCGATTTACGTGCACAATCCGAGCATGTAGCCGGAAAGATTTTGTGATAGAAAATATGAATTCTATGAGAAATTTGGATAAAAATGATATTAATATTGATATGGTTGACTTCGGTCAACATTTTTGGTAAACGGATCCGGACCCGAGATTGGGTGGTCCCGAGAGGCCCGTAGGAAAATATGGGACTTGGACATGCGTCCGGAGTCGAATTCCGAGGCCTAGAGCCCAAGTTATGAATTTTTCTATGAAATTGTTTTTGAAGTAATTGTTAAAGGAAATGAATTAATTGACCTTGGTATCGGGCTCGTATTTTGGTTCCGACGCCCGGTACAAGTCTTAAATATTATATATGTGATTTCTGTAAAGTTTGGTGACATTCGGATGTCGTTTGAGATGTTTTGGACCTTAAGTTCCAAGTTTGAAAGTTTTGAAAACCAAAAGTATGAAAATCAAGAACTTGAGGCTTGATTTAATGAAAACGATGTGATATTGGCGATGTGATCGCACGAACAAGTTCATAATGTGTTTTTGAGGTTGTGTGCATGTTTGGTTTGGAGCCCGGGGAGATCGGGTAAAGATTTGATAGGCCGTTGGATTAAATTCTGAATTTTTGAACAGCTGGTTTTTCACCTAGCTTGTTGGCTTCGCAATTGCGAAGCATTTCTCGCAATTGCGAAGGGGGCAGAACAAGGCAGGGCTCGCAAATGCGAACCCCGATCGCAAATGCGAAGCCCCACATGACCCAGCCTTGTTCGCAAATGCGAACAATTGTTCGCAAATGCGAACATCCCCTTGTCTTGCCTATGTTCGCAAATGCGAACAATGCCCTTTACTGCCTGTGTTCGGAAATGCGAACATTAGTTCGCAAATGCGAACACTGCCCTTTCCAGCCTGGTTCACAAATGCGAACATATGTTCGCAAATGCGAAGCCCCCAGATTTGCCTTGGCTTCGCAAATGCGAACAAAAGTTCGCAAATGCGAACTTCCCAGACTTGGCTTATTTTTCAAACTCCTGAAATTGGTCGGGGTTCGCAATTGCGAACCCATGTTCGCAAATGTGAACACAAAGACCTGTAAAACACGATTTTCAGTTCATTTCTTCACTTTTTCAAAACAAAAACACCCATTTGCGATTCTTCACGGATTCCTTCTTCATCAAAACAATTGTAAGTCACTTTTTACTTAATTATTTCAATTCCTAACATCATTAAACATGTTTTTCAATTGAAATCAAAGGTTTTCATGGTAGAATTTCTTGTTTTTGTTATAATATAGGGTTTTTCATAAATTGGGAAATTGGACCTCGAATTGAGGTCCGATTTTGAAACAAATCATATACATGAACTCGTGGGGGATGGGTAACCGGATTTTGGTCCTAACCCCGAGTTCCGACCATGTGGGCCCGGGGTTGAAATTCACTATTCCGGGCAGAATGTTGTAAAAGTTGTATTTGGTCTTAAGAATTAGTTTGTTGAGTAGTATTGATGATATTAAATCAATTGTGTATAGATGCGATTGGATTGGAGCCAAATTGAAAGAAAAAGACATTTCCACGGATTGAATTGTTCATAAACATTCGAGGTAAGTGTTTGTTCTATCCTAGCTTGAGGGAATAGGATTATGTGCTATGTGTTATATGATCGAGTGCGGTGTATGGGTTGTGGTGACGAGCATCCATACACTGGCGTCTAGTATGACCGTGAGTCGTTGAAATGCTTATTTTGAGATATATTTACAGATGAATTGTTGAACCTTTGTCAGGTTGTAGAATTGTTATGGTTCTCCCTTGTTGAGAATTGTTGTGAAGATAATTATTGATTGCCCTTGTTGGGACGGTTTATGAATTACTGTTTCTTTATTTTCCCTTAACTGTGATTGTTAATTGGGTGAGGAAGAGTGATAATGCACGAAGGGTGATGTCGTGCCATGTTTTATTATTTATGCACGAAGGTTAATGCCGTGCCATGTTTTATTGATTATGCACGAAGGATCATGTCGTGCCCTGTTATTGAACCATGTACGAAGGATCATGCCGTACTATGGATGTGAGGATGAGAGTAAAAGCACGAATGGTGATGCCGTGTACTTTATTTGCTTATTTGGTGAGGATGAGAGTAAATGCACAAAGGGTGATGCCGTGCAACTGCTTGCTATTCCTTGACTTGATATTACTTGTGTTTCCATTATACTTTGTTTTTTCTTTGTGAATTTATTAACTATTGTTAATTGTTGAATTCTTTGAGATATTTCTTATTGTGTTATTACCTGGTTATTTCTGGTTATTCTGTGGTGTGAGCACGTGATTTTTGCCCTATAAGAGAAATACTCCCAAAGATTCAAAATAAAATAATTTTAGTTTTCTTGCAATTGTTGTGAATTTTGTGTTATTTTTCTTGTATTATTTGCATTTTTATCTGGTGCATATTTGCTTGTTTAAATAAATAAAATATACAAAAAATATGTTGCATATGTATATAAAATTCAATTTTACAATTAAGTTTATTTTACAGAAATGAAAAGTCATAAAAAATATGTATTTTTGCATTTTTTAAGCATTTCATGTCCAAATCGTGCAATTTTATTTTTATTAATGTTTAATTTTGTGTGATAATTATTATTATGAGTTAATTAGTATTTCAAGATAATTTTTAGTTTTTATAAATTAATCTTAGTATTTTTGGGCTTTATTAATTAGGATGTTGAATAATAGAGAAGAACAAAATAGAAAAAATTTGGATTGGGCCATCTTGCAAATTAAGTTACAAGCCCAATCCTAAGCACCCTTACCCAACCCAAAACCCCTTGGCCCAAAAAGAAAATTTCAGATTTTTAGCCAAAAATAATAATAATCACATAACATAAAGTAATGGGGGCAAGGAAATAAAGGAAGAAAACATGGAGAGTAAAACATGGAGAAGAAAACATGGATTAGTGGGTTTTCTTTGAATTAAAAAATATATTCTTTTTAATAAAAAGATCTGAAAATTTTTGAAATTCTTGCCTATAAATAGAAGAGAATATTTATGAAAAAGAGGGAGAAAAAAGAGAGAGAAAATCGAAAGAGAAGAAAAAAATAAAAAAAATTCCCTGATGTTGTATACACTCGATATACACTCTGGGTACAGAAGTATACACGAAAAAAAATGCAATTTTTGAGAGTTTCTTTTGAGAAGTGAAAAGAGTTCAAAGCTAGAAAGCCAAAACAAAGAGAAAATCTGGAATATATTTTTCTTTTCTATTTTTTACTGGTTTTTTTTTGTTTTTCTCCGTATTGCTGGGATTTTCGGGATTGAGGTGTTGAAGCTACTGCTGGTTGTTATTACTGTATTTTCACCGCCTTGTTGATTTGCCATTTTCCCATTCCTTTCAAAACCAGGTACACATTCTAAAAATCATGTGTTGATGTAAGCTCGAATTGGAAGTTGAAGTTTTGAAATGAAATAGAAAAGCAAGTTGTTGATCAATATTTGTTGTTATTTTCTATTTTTATTAGTTTTTTGTCAAATTGTAGTTAGCTTTATAGTTTGAAGAATAAATTTGTCATTCAAGGGAACACCTTTTGTATTAATATAGAGTAGCCTTTTAAGCATGTAATTGTTTAGGACTTTTCTTTTCTTTTAGAGACAAACTAAATAGAAAAAATGTAGTCACTTTAGGATTATCTTTTTTTTAAATAAAAAATGTTACGAGCCTAGCTAAATAGAAGAAATAAAATTGCGGGGCCCCTCAATAACAATGTTCATTTTTTTTTCTTTCTTAAAAATAACCAAACGCGGTAAATGATTTAAAATTGCATTATAGTATTGAACATTTTTTAAAAATCAGATATTTAGCCATTACAATAATTTAAGCGACCGTGCTAGAACCACGGGATCCGGGGGTGCCTAACACCTTCCCTCGGGTCAACAGAATTCCTTACTTAGAATTTCCGGTTCGCAGACTTCATTTGGAAAGTCGAAAATTTCCTCGATTTGGGATTTAAATAAATTGGTGACTTGGGACACCATAATTTATTCCAAGTGGCGACTCTGAAATAAATAAATAATCTCATTTCGAATATTGTCACTTAAATTGGAAAAACTCCCTTGTACGTTTATCCCTCGGGGTAAGCGCGCCAAAAGGAGGAGTGACAGCTCTGGCGACTCTGCTGAGGACACAAACCCAGAACCACTGGTTCAGGGTTTAAGAATTCGAGCTTTGAATAATTGTTGTATTTGGCTTATTTATTGTAAGGCCCCGTAAAATTTTTGTGCATAAAACCTAGTAGATGTGGTGTCATGGTCCGAATGATGTGTTAGGAATACGTAGAATTCTTCGCGGCGAGCTTGCTCGCCGCGGTTCGGACCCTTGGTAGTGATTTAAGCTTCGAAAATATAGAGAAATAATTTTTCCAGAAAAATGTCAAATATGCGGTCAAGAATGCGACCGCAAACCTGACATGCGGACCGCATTCTGACCGCAAATCGTTCCAGAGAGTTGCCCAAAATCGTGTCAAAAGTGCGGTCGATATGCGATCGCATGTCAAATCCGCGGTGCACTTTTGCGACCGCAGAATCAACATGCGGTCCGCATAATGACCGCATTCCTTAACAGAACCTACATAAACTTTGAGGCCATTTTGCGGTCACTTTGCGGACCGCATGTGGCATAGTGCACCGCATAACTGACCCCGGTCCAGATTTTTGTAACATTTTGACCCGATCTCTTCTTTAATATAACACCTTTCTTCTTCATTTTATCATATCATCTTACCAAAATTAGAGAGAGAAGAGAGGGTTTTTAGAGAGAAATCTTTCATCTTCAAAGATTGTTCCAACCATCTTAGTTCAAAGGATCCTAGGGCAAGGATTCAACTTCCCCAAATTCTTTCAAGGTAAAAACCCTAACTATTTTCTTGATTTTCAGTTTTAATTGGGTAAAGAGAGGTTTTCATATAATAGCTTTTAAAAGTAGAATTTTTACACTCATGCATGATTATTGAACTTGATTTCTAGTAAAAAAAGAAGTGAGTAGAAGTAAAAGTCTTCAAGAACAAGGTTGGCAAGAGTAGGATATCTTGGGTAAGCATAAAGTAGGAGGAAAAATCATCACCAGGTATGTATGGCTAATTTTGATTCTTGTAAAATCGCCCAAATGTGTGCGAATTGTCTTGGCATGTGTCAAATTGAGAAATTTTATGTAATCCTTTGATTTCCTTGTTGAGCATTTGATTGATGTTGAACTATGTATGGTATGGAATATGAATTGAAAGATAAAAAGGTAATCGAGGTTGGTAAAGAATTGGGAACAACCATTGTGATGGCATATTTGGCTTATTGTGGAAGGAATTTGAGACACCTTAATTGTGGTGAATTGTTGAACATGATTATGTGGGCATTTTCGATTTTGGAATACTTGTAACATGGTTGTGATATTGAATTGAGAAGAAATTGAGAACATGAACCAATGTGTAAGTTGCCTATTTGAACTTGTTGAAATAGTGTGTAGTACCTTATCTGCTGTTTGAAATTGTTGTGTTTTCAACTGTAAGGCGGGGTCGTGTTGCGCGCCGCAACGTGGTGAAATAAGGTGTGGATTGGGGTGATAAGGGTGGCCGAGGTAATAAGGGTGGTCAGGGGCAATAAGGATGGAAAGCGATCGAAATCGCTATTGAAAATTGATACATAAATCAATAATGTGAAATTGTGAAAGGAGACAACAGGAGAGTTTGCAACCTGTGGGGCACTGATTGCCCCTTTGTTTGACTACTTGTGCTTTACGTGATTGATTGGTTATTGTTAAATTGGTTGATTGTAGAAAGTGCTTTGTGTGAGCATTATTTGAAATGAGGAAAATGTGGAAACATGGTTGGCTGGCTTAATTAATTGTTGATGTAATTTAATGGCTTGAGTTTACTTGGGACAAAGTTTGTCCATACATACCAGTACAATTCAAGTGTACTGACGTCCCTTTTTGCCGGGGGCGCTACATTCGTGTCATGATTGTAGGTGGATCAGTAGCAGGCACTTCAGCTCATCGGCAGTAGTATCCTTCTCCTTCCACTGCCCGTTTTGGTGAGCCCCTTTCTTCCTCGGGGCCTTGTGTGGTTCATGCCACTTCGGTTTAGATTTCATTTTGGTTTTGTAAGGTATAGCCGGAGCCTTATTACCGGCAAGTATTGTATTTCCCTTTTTGTATCCTAGAGGCTCCAAAGACATGTAAACTGTGGGACTCCAGTCTTATGTATATATATGGTGTTATGTCGGGCGTTGTAAAAATTGAAATCTTGTTAATGAATCACTCGTATTGTTTTATTTGTTTAATGTGAAATCAATTATGGTTAGTAATATATTTGGTTAATGAGAAACAGTCAACACAGGGGTAACGCGTGGGAATGAAAGGCACCCAGGTCCGCTTGACTGGGGCAACCCGGTCAGGCGCCGGTCATGTTCCTCGATTTGGGGCGTGACAAACTTGGTATCAGAGCTTAAGGGTTTTAAAGTGTCCTAGGATGTCTCGGAGCCGTGTCTAGTAGTGCCCTTCTTATAGGTGTGTTGTCGACCACATCATATAAGTAGGGGGCTACACGGGCATTTAGGAATTTACCTATTTCTTTGTTAATCTATGTCGTGCGGTAAAGTGCAATGTGGAAATATCCGTGTCTAATTCGTGCCTTGTTCCCAAATTTTCAGAATATGGCACCTAAGAAGAAGGCTAGACTCGGTCTTAGGGCCAATACCGGCCCAAGTGCGGTTGTTAATTATGTACCCTATGCCGTGGGAGAAAATGACCCACTAGTCTTGAATTTGCCTGGCCCATCTGTTCAAAACCCAAGTGTCCCTATTCCAGCTGCGGCAGAGGGTGCCACTATTCCTCCTGCCAGTGTTCCTGACTCAGATACAGTTCCCGCTTCGGGCTCTGGTATCTCTAATGAGGATCTTAGGGGAGCCATTCATATGTTAACACAGCTAGTGGCCGCACAGGCCCAGAGATCCCATGATGCCCCTGCATCCTCCAGCGGACAGGGAGATTCCTTTGGCTCCAGAGTCCATCAATTCTTGCGATTGGCCCCTCCGGAATTTTCAGGCACCGATCCAGAGGCTGACCCACAGGAATTCCTTGATGAGATATACAAGACCCTCAGAGTGATGAAGGCTACAGATATAGAGGGGGTAGAGTTGGCCTCTTACAGGCCGAAGGGAGCGGCACGTTCATGGTTCGAAATGTGGGAGGATTCCCGTGAGGAAGGGAGCCCTCCGGCCAGATGGGATGAGTTCGTGGATGCATTTATGGACCACTTCTTACCTGCTGAGGCAATGGCAGCTCGTGCCACTGAGTTCGAGGTTCTCAAGCAGGGCAATATGAGTGTTTGGGAGTATCACATGGAGTTCGTAAGGTTGTCCAAGTACGCTCCACATTTAGTGTCGACCATGGATGCCCGGGTTCGACGGTTTGTTCAGGGGCCTTAGCCCTTTGGTGGTGAATGAGGCCGCCACAGCAGCTTTGCACTCAGACATGAACTATGGGAGGATTGTGGGGTTTGCTCAGTCCACAGAGGCCAGGAAATTGAAGATTCGTGCAGAAAGAGAAAGTAGCAGCAGGGCCCGGTCAATGGGTCGTTCAGGGAGATCACTTCCAGGGAAGGGGTCATCAGGGCCATCCCAGTCATATGCTCAGTCCTCCGCGAGTGCACCGCCATCCGTGCACGGTCATCAGCAGGGCAGTTACTCGAGACCTGGTTCAGACAGCAGGAGGTCTCGTCAGTCTGGTCATCCTGGGGTGAGATCCCAGCAGCAAGGGAGACCTACATGCCCCAAGTGTGGGAGATTTCATACAGAAACTTGCTACCTTGACCTTCCAGTGTGTTTCGGGTGCGGGGTGAGAGGTCACATTCGGCGGGACTGCCGTGCACCCCGTCAGGGTATAGGTAGGGGATCTGCTCAGTCATCCGGTTCTTCAGCTGCTACATCATCAGCGCGTACTCCGGCAGCAGCAGGGCGTGGTGCAGCTAGGGGTGGAGCTCAGGGTAGGGGTGGACCTAGCCGATTCTATGCATTGAGTGGTCGCCAAAATGCCGAGGCTTCTCCAGATGTTGTTACAGGTATCATGTCTGTTCGGACTATTGATTGCTATGCCCTTATTGATCCAGGGTCCTCCTTGTCTTATGTTACTCCATTCATTGCTTCAAGTTTTGGGATAGAACCCGAATAGCTTCATGAGCCGTTCTCTGTGTCGACACCTATTGGTGATTCTATTACAGCCTCACGAGTCTATAGGAATTGTGTTGTTACGGTGGGTGGTCGTGATACCACAGCCGATCTTATCGAGCTTGGGATGGTAGATTTTGATGTAATTATGGGGATGGATTGGCTCTATTCGTGCTTTGCCCAATTTGACTGTCGAACGAGAGTTATGAGGCTCGAGTTCCCTAACGAGCCACTCATTGAATGGAGAGGAAATGGTGTAGTGCCAAGGGGTAGGTTTATTTCCTACCTTAAGGCTTCGAAGATGATTAAGAAGGGGTATATCTATCACCTGGTTCGGGTAACGGACACCACCTCAGATGTGCCTATCCTCGAGTCCGTGCCAATTGTGAATGAATTTCCTGAAGTGTTTCCAGATGAGCTTCCAGGCATCCCGCCGGATAGGGAGATTGATTTCGGGATCGATGTAATGCCAGATACTCAGCCAATATCCATTCCACCTTACAGAATGGCGCCAGCAGAGTTAAGGGAGTTAAAGGAGCAGCTGAGGGATTTATTAGAGAAAGGGTTCATACGACCGAGTGTGTCGCCATGGGGTGCTCCGGTTCTCTTTGTCAGAAAGAAGGATGGGTCACTTCGAATATGTATTGATTATCGGCAGCTTAACAAAGTCACCATTAAGAATAAATATCCATTGCCTCGAGTGGATGATCCGTTTGACCAATTGCAGGGAGCGAGGTTCTTCTCAAAGATTGATTTACGGTCCGGGTACCACCAGTTGAAAATCAGGGAGCAGGATATTCCTAAAACCGCCTTCAGAACTCGTTATGGTCACTTTGAGTTTTTGGTTATGTCTTTTGGGCTAACCAACGCCCCAGCAGCTTTCATGGACCTTATGAATCGGGTTTTCAAGCCATTCCTAGATTCCTTTGTGATTGTATTCATTGACGATATTCTCATCTACTCTCGGAGCAGGGAAGATCATGCCGTTCACCTCAGGAGCAGCATTGCAGACCCTTCTTCAGCATCAATTGTATGCCAAGTTCTCAAAATGTGAGTTTTGGTTGGAGTCCGTGGCTTTTCTAGGGCATGTTATTTCCAGTGAGGGAATTATGGTGGATCCTCAGAAGATTGCGGCAGTGAAAGATTGGCCTAGACCCACAACCCCGACAGAGATTCACAGCTTTTTGGGTCTGGCAGGGTACTATCGGAGGTTTGTAGAGGGATTCTCAACCCTCGCCTCCCCATTGACTAAATTGACGCATAAAGCAGTTAAGTTCCAGTGGTCCGAAGCATGTGAGAAAAGTTTCCAAGAATTGAAGTCAAGATTGACCTCGGCACCAGTATTGGCCTTGCCAGAAGGCACAGAGGGATTTGTAGTCTATTGTGATGCCTCCAGAGTCGGTTTGGGATGTGTATTGATGCAGCACGGAAAGGTTATAGCTTATGCTTCCAGACAACTCAAGAACCATGAGAAGAATTATCCGACGCATGATTTGGAACTTGCAGCTGTTGTGTTTGCTTTGAAAATATGGCGGCACTATCTTTATGGAGTTCATGTAGATGTGTTTTCGGACCACAAGAGCCTCCAGTATTTGTTCAAGCAGAAGGAGCTAAATCTGAGACAGCGGCGGTGGTTAGAACTACTCGAGGACTATGATATGGACATATTGTACCATCCAGGGAAGGCAAATGTGGTAGCTGACGCTCTTAGTCGGAAATCCATGGGTAGTTTGGCTCATTTGGGTGTGGATCAGAGACCCCTGGCTCGAGAGGTCTACCAATTAGCCAGCTTGGGGGTTCGTATTTCGGCGTCGGACGAGGGGGATATCTTGGTGCATAATGGAGCAGAATCATCATTGGTCGCGGAAATCAAGGAAAAACAATTCACGGATCCAGCATTGGTTCGGGTGAAAGAAGCAGTCCTGAATGACAAGACCTCAGCATTTGTACTCAGTAGCGAAGATGGTGTATTGCGGTGTCAAGATAGGCTATGTGTTCCGGATGTAGACGAGCTTCGGGAAAGAGTGATGGCAGAGGCTCATACTTCCAGGTATTCTGTGCACCCTGGTTCAACGAAAATGTATCACGATCTCAAGGAGATTTATTGGTGGAACGGTATGAAAAGGGATGTGGCGGGCTTTGTAGCTAAATGTCCGAACTGTCAACAAGTGAAGGCCGAGCATCAACGGCCTGGTGGATTAACTCAGCTTATAGAAATACCAAGGTGGAAATGGGAGATGATCAATATGGATTTCGTGGTGGGGTTACCTCGCACTCGGCGTAAGTTCGATTCAGTATGGGTGATAGTAGATCGACTCACCAAATCAGCTCACTTCCTGCCTGTCAAGTCCACTGATACTGCGGAACAATATGCAAGATTGTACATCAAAGAGATAGTAAGACTTCATGGCACTCCACTTTCTATCATCTCAGATCGCGGGGCACAGTTCACCGCTAACTTTTGGAAGAAGTTTCAGCAGGGTTTGGGAACTCAGGTGAATCTCAGCACAGCTTTCCATCCACAGACCGATGGACAGGCCGAGCGGACCATTCAGACGCTTGAAGATATGTTGCGGGCTTGTGTCTTAGATTTTAAAGGTAATTGGGATGAACACTTGCCACTGATAGAATTTTCTTACAATAACAGCTATCATGCTAGCATTCAAATGGCCCCGTTTGAAGCATTATACGGGAGAAGATGTAGATCGCCAATCGGGTGGTTTGAGGTAGGTGAAGCGGAATTGCTAGGGCCAGACATGGTGTACGAAGCTATGGAAAAGGTCAAGGTTATTCAGGAGAGAATGAAAACAGCACAGAGTCGTCAAAAGTCCTATGCAGACGTTCGTCGAAGGGATTTGGAGTTTCAAGTCGACGATTGGGTGTTCTTGAGGGTATCTCCTATGAAGGGAGTCATGCGGTTCGGAAAGAAAGGGAAATTGAGCCCTAGGTATGTCGGGCCATATCGGATCATTCAAAGGGTTGGTCAAGTTGCTTATAGGCTAGAGTTGCCTCCTGAGATGTCATCGGTGCATCCGGTATTCCATGTGTCCATGTTGAAGAAAGTGATTGGAGATCCATCCACCATCATGCCAGTCGAAGCTATAGAGGTTAATGAAGATTTGTCATATGAAGAAGTTCCAGTTGCCATTCTTGATAGGCAAGTCCGTAAGTTGAGAAATAAGGAAGTTGCCTCCGTTAAAGTATTGTGGCGAAGTCAACAAGTTGAGGAGGCCACATGGGAAGCAGAAAAAGAGATGAAGGAAAAGTACCCCCATTTGTTCGATCAAGCCTAGAAGAAATTAGGTGACCCTCCTACTCCTAGTAACTGTCATCTTGCCTAAGTTGTTTCCCTCTTAGTATTAGTAAAGTCTCCTTTATTTGTAATGAGTTAAATGTGTTGTTACCTTGGGTCACTTGAACCGTTCTTGATAAATGAAAGCCTTATAAAGATTTACGTGTTTAATAAACAACTAATAGTAAGTGTAGATTGGTAATATGTTTCGGGGGCCCTCTGACAGGTGGATATGTCCATAATACAAAGGAAACCCTGGCGAAATTTTTCTAAAATATAAGAGTTAGTCAAAATTTTGATGGTTGCATATCATGTCTTTCAAAACCAACTCATTTATTTCAAAATCCTCATTCGAGGACGAATGATCTTAAGGGGGGGAGGATGTAAGGCCCCGTAAAATTTTTGTGCATAAAACCTAGTAGATGTGGTGTCATGGTCCGAATGATGTGTTAGGAATGCGTAGAATTCTTCGCGGCGAGCTTGCTCGCCGCGGTTCGGACCCTTGGTAGTGATTTAAGCTTCGAAAATATAGAGAAATAATTTTTCCGGAAAAATGTCAAATATGCGGTCAAGAATGCGACCGCAAACCTGACATGCGGACCGCATTCTGACCGCAAATCGTTCCAGAGAGTTTCCCAAAAATCTGTCAAATGTGCGGTCGATATGCGATCGCATGTCAAATCTGCGGTACATTTTGCGACCGCAGATCAGACATGCGGTCCGCATAGTGACCGCATTCCTTAACAGAACCTGCTCAACTTTGAGGCCATTCTGCGGTCACTTTGCGGACCGCATGTGGATTCTGCGGTCGCATAGTGACCGCATATTCGACCCCGGCCCAGATTTTTGTAACATTTTGACCCGATCTCTTCTTTAATATAACACCTTTCTTCTTCATTTTATCATATCACCTCACCAAAATTAGAGAGAGAAGAGAGGGTTTTTAGAGAGAGAAATCTTTCATCTTCAAAGATTGTTCCAACTATTTAATTCCAAGGGATCCTAGGGCAAGGATTCAACTTCCCCAATCTTTTCAAGGCAAAAACCCTAACTATTTTCTTGATTTTCAGTTTTAATTGGGTAAAGAGAGGTTTTCATATAATAGCTTTTAAAAGTAGAATTTTTACACTCATGCATGATTATTGAACTTGATTTCTAGTAAAAAAAGAAGTGAGTAGAAGTAAAAGTCTTCAAGAACAAGGTTGGCAAGAGTAGGATATCTTGGGTAAGCATAAAGTAGGAGGAAAAATCATCACCAGGTATGTATGGCTAATTTTGATTCTTGTAAAATGGCCCAAATGTGTGCGAATTGTCTTGGCATGTGTCAAATTGAGAAATTATATGTAATCCTTTGATTTCCTTGTTGAGCATTTGATTGATGTTGAACTATGTATGGTATGGAATATGAATTGAAAGATAAAAAGGTAATCGAGGTTGGTAAAGAATTGGGAACAACCATTGTGATGGCATATTTGGCTTATTGTGGAAGGAATTTGAGACACCTTAATTGTGGTGAATTGTTGAACATGATTATGTGGGCATTTTCGATTTTGGAATACTTGTAACATGGTTGTGATATTGAATTGAGAAGAAATTGAGAACATGAACCAATGTGTAAGTTGCCTATTTGAACTTGTTGAAATAGTGTGTAGTACCTTATCTGCTGTTTGAAATTGTTGTGTTTTCAACTGTAAGGCGGGGTCGTGTTGCGCGCCGCAACGTGGTGAAATAAGGTGTGGGTTGGGGTGATAAGGGTGGCCGAGGTAATAAGGGTGGTCGGGGGCAATAAGGATGGAAAGCGATCGAAATCGCTATTGAAAATTGATACATAAATCAATAATGTGAAATTGTGAAAGGAGACAGCAGGAGAGTTTGCAACCTGTGGGGCACTGATTGCCCCTTTGTTTGACTACTTGTGCTTTACGTGATTGATTGGTTATTGTTAAATTGGTTGATCGTAGAAAGTGCTTTGTGTGAGAATTATTTGAAATGAGGAAAATGTGGAAACATGGTTGGCTGGCTTAATTAATTGTTGATGTAATTTAATGGCTTGAGTTTACTTGGGACAAAGTTTGTCCATACATACCAATACAATTCAAGTGTACTGACGTCCCTTTTGCCGGGGACGCTACATTCGTGTTATGATTGTAGGTGGATCAGTAGCAGGCACTTCAGCTCATCGGCAGGTAGTATCTTTCATCCTCCACTGCCCGTTTTTGGTGAGCCCCTTTCTTCCTCGGGGCCTTGTGTGGTTCATGCCACTTCGGTTTAGATTTCATTTTGGTTTTGTAAGGTATAGCCGGAGCCTTGTTACCGGCAAGTATTGTATTTCCCTTTTTGTATCCTAGAGGCTCTGTAGACATGTAAACTGTGGGACTCCAGTCTTATGTATATATATGGTGTTATGTCGGGCGTTGTAAAAATTGAAATCTTGTTAATGAATCACTCGTATTGTTTTATTTGTTTAATGTGAAATCAATTATGGTTAGTAATATATTTGGTTAATGAGAAACAATCAACACAGGGGTAACGCGTGGGAATGAAAGGCACCCAGGTCCGCTTGACTGGGGCAACCCGGTCAGGCGCCGGTCATGTTCCTCGATTTGGGGCGTGACATTTATTATCTGATTTTATTATATGTTTGTATTTAATGTGCTACATATTGTTTTACTGTTTTGATATTTTGTGAATTGTGTATAAATTGTGCCGATACCTATTTTTCTTCTTCTAAGTCTCTTTAAAATAATATCGGGCATTTGCTGGACATAGCCCATTTTCTCAAGATAGCTATGGTGCTTGGCACCCGGTGAAGGATTTGTAGTCACACATGTTTAGGCGGGGAGCATTGTCAATTAAGCCGGAAAGCCATGCTACCGGTACACTGACACTCCTCGGCTCGATGTCTGCTCGAGTAAAAGCTAGTCTAGACACATTTTCCAACAAGATGATGAACCCAGAACCACTGGATCAGGGTTTTAGAACTCGAGCTTTGAATAATTGTTGTATTTGCTTTATTATCTTGGGTGTAAATGTGCAAAATGATATTTTTTATCGCTTTGATATTGTTTGAACTGTATATATATACTGTACCGAAACCCTTCTTTTCTCACCCCCGGGGATGTGCTCACTGGTTGAGACTCCCTATTCTGTTAGTGTCATACCCCGAAATAAGAAAGAGGTTCGGAAAGTTTCTAAGCCGACTGGCCTTTTGGTTCCCGGAAAGGAGCTCCTTCCTCAGCTCGAGTTGTCCGCTCGGGTACACAGTCTAGATCATATACCGAGGTTTTGAACTTAGAATAACGTGACTTCATGCCGGATCCCTAGTAGGAACACTTATTTGCATCATGTTGCATTTGACTTAGGGGACTCAACACAGGGGTTGGGTTCGTCTAGGACAGGTGACCTGAAATGAAAAGACCATCCTGCTGCATCCTGTTTGTTTTACGCATTTATTTGTTTCAGATTTGCAGGCTAACCGGTTTTTTAAATATTGAGGAAAATGAAAAAAAATAGTTTCAAAATAGATTGTTTTTTTACTTAAAAAGAAAAAAGAACGTTTGTTGTAAAAATAAAAAAAATGTGTGATTAAAAAAAATAGTTTCAAAATAGTTTGTTTTTTTACTTAAAAAAAAAAGAAAAAGTTTGTTGTATAGTAAAAAAAAATGCTGTTAAAAATACTTTGTTTTCTTTTCTTAAAATGATTTGGTTCTTTATAACCGAACTACGCAGGTTTGATTCTCCCCATTAGGTGGGATACGTAGGCAACCCTCATCGGGTCCAACCACCCCTTTAAAAAATAAAAAAATAAAAAAATGTCGAAGTTTTAGTTTTTCAATAAAATCAAAGTAACGCTGTTTTTGAAAATAGCCGAATGTTCCGAAAGGACGCCGGAAGGCTGTTTTGCAAAAATGGCCACTTTGAAATCTTTCCTTTTTCTTTTAATAATCGCCTTGAAATATTCCATGCGAAAATGTTGAAAGGCCGTAGCCTCAAAATCAAGTTTGAGTTTACCACCCTTTTTAAAAAAAAATGTGTGTTTAGTTTTCAATAAATCGAAGCGATGTCGTTTTCAAAAACAGTCGAACGTACCCGAAAGGGACGCCGGAAGGCTGACTTTGCATAAACGGCCTCTTGTGGGGCATTTTGTAGTTTTTTGGTCAATTGATCCTCACAGCCTTATAATTTTCGTCCCCGAGGCGCTGAAAGGCCGTGTTTGTAAAAACAAGGTTTTTATTCCAATTTGAAAAAAAAGAAAATGAAAAAAGGGAGGTTAATAACGAGAGAGGTTTTCAAGGATAATTGAAAAGGAAAATGTGGAATGATGCATGCGGTGAATACATATATGGTTAACCGACTAGGTGCATTGCATCCAACGTGCGATAACATATCTGTTAAACTCTGTGAGCTTACAAGTTTGTTGCATTTCAGAAAGTTTAGCGGTTGGCTTGACAGAATATTCCGGCCAATCACCGTTACCATACTAGATCAAAAGGTCCAATTCTAGCAAGCATGTCTAGTTCCGGCAAAAGTCTCGATGAGGAGAAAACAGAGATACAGATCATGAAAGAGGAGATGGACCGGTTGAGACAGCAAATGACAGAGATGCACCTAGCCTGGGCTAGGGGACAATCATCACCAAACCCTCCTACTCTTACACCAGCACCAGAGCATCCGCCCATTGATCCATCAACAAGTGCCCCGATCTATCCATACTATCAAGGGGAAAACCCTTATGCATCCCAGATTCCACCAGCTAGACAAAATACTCCTCCTCCGGTTACCCCTGTCTTTGTGGCACCTCCCCCTGCTACTTTACAGAAGTCGTCCAGTGAGCCGGTTTTTCAAATCCATGACAATCATTGTTATTCTCCCGAGCCTACCTTTAGGGCTCCTGAACCGCACTCACACACCCCTCAATGGGATAACCCGGCAGAACCGGAAAGACACCCCAAAAGTTTGGAACAGGAGGAGGTTATTCGGAAAGTTAAGAGCCTGGAGCAATCCTTCAGGAATATGCATGGTTTGGGCAACCAAGTCAGTGTCGCTTACAAAGATCTGTGTCCATTCCCAGATGTCCAGTTGCCAGCCGGGTTCAAAATGCCCAAGTTTGACCTATACGAGGGGCATGGTGACCCAGTAGCCCATCTTCGAGGTTTTTGTAGCAAAATGCGAGGAGCCGGAGGGCGAGATAAAATTCTGATAGCTTACTTCGGTGAGAGCTTGGGAGGGTCTGCACTAGAGTGGTACACCAGGCAGGATCCCAGTAGATGGTTTACATGGGATGACCTGGCCCAAGCATTCATCGGCCAATTTCAATATAATCTTGAAATAATCCCTGATCGCTTATCATTGCTAAAGTTAGAGAAGAAACCCGCCGAAAGCTTTAGAGAATTTGGGTTCCGTTGGAGGGAACAGGCAGCAAGGGTAGATCCACCGATGAGAGAGAACGAGATGGTAGATTACTTCTTGCAGACACTGGAGCCAACTTACTTTAGTCACTTGGTGACATCGATTGGTAAATCTTTCAATGAGGTGGTCAAAATGGGCGATAGAAGAGGGACTTAAGTCCAATAAGATCTTGAGCTATTCCGCGTTAAAAGCAACGACTCAAGCTATTCATATTGGCACAGGGGTTGCATTCGGGAAGAAGAGAAGAGAAGAAGTTGCAACGGTAGAGGAGGGTACTTGGTCCAGATCGGAAGGTCCTTCACCTCATTACCAAGCCAGACCCTACTACCCAAATCACCCTAATCACCCTCCCCGAAACACATATCCATCACCAAGGGCTTACAATAACCCTCCAGGACCAGGTTTCCGAGGGAATCATGCCTTCAGAAAGGAAAAGACACAAAGAACATTCACCAAGTTGGGAGAAACTTATACTGCTATGTTCCACAAATTGAAGCAGATAGGTTTGTTGAGTCCTATCGAGACAAGATTGCCAAATCCCATACCCCCTAATGTGGATCGCTCAGTAAGCTGTGAGTATTGTTCAGGGGCTCTCGAACATGATACCGAGAAATGTTGGAAACTGAAACATGCAGTGCAAAATCTTACTGACAACAATAAGATCGAGGTTCAGACACCAGAGGCACCCAACATTAATCAGAATCCATTGCCAGCTCACCCTTAGACCCATATGATCAAATTGATACACAAGGGAAGGGAAAATTTAGAAGCCCGATCTGTATTCCAAAGCAAAACCAATCGGCAGAAGTTGGTATATGAGAAGTCATGCTTGGTAATCAGGAGGAGTTTTCGGTGGTTTGTTTTTGTTGTCATTTCTTTTGTCCGAGTTGTTTCCGGGGTTGTGACCTAGATTTTGTCTTGTAGTGAAACCCTCTTATCTTTCCATTTTTGGTCATTTCTGTTTGCTTAGTCTTATCAAGTGTCGTTTCAGGTTTGTAGTGTTGGTTTGCTTGTTTGTATTTGAACATTTTTCTCCGTTTAATGGAACTTTCGATCTTTTATTACCCAGTCGTTTTTTTGTTTAGTTCTTCTATATTTAGATTTGTCATTTGTTCGAACGCCGACTCTAATAACATGACATCGCACATAATTTTGGCCTAATATTAAGGGTTAATCATGAAGCAATTGGAAGATAATCGGGTCATTTTAAAAGAAATAAAAGCGATTTGAGATTATTTGGAGCCCGAATCATGTGAGACTGGGGTAGGTAAAACACGAAGAAACCCTTGCTAAGACAGGGTTCGCTCGTAATGAAAGTGTCGTCCAGCAATACTTTAAAATGATAGATGCAAAGGCGAATGGACGATATGGTTATTAATTAGGGCACAAACAGAAGATGTCGTGAATATGTTGTTTGAACTTGGCATGTTTTGAAGATTGGAATGACGAAGGCATTTTGTTCTGCTATCCAAACACTTTATCCATCATCAACCCTTTGAGCCTTATTTTAAATTTTTTCATACCCCTCCTTCGGAATTAGTTGTAAAGACTAAAAAACACAAGTTAGAAAGACAAGAGAAGAAAGGGATAAAAAAAACAACAAAAAGAGATAAAGAAACGAAAAGAAAAAAAAATGAAGGAGAAAGAGAAACTTGAAAAAAAGGGAATTGGGAACTACGTTTGACCTGATTCCTTAAAGAGGATACGTAGGCGCTTCACAGCTCGGCCATAGTGTAAATAAAAACAAAAAATCCCCAAGTAAGAAACTGGGGCAAAGAAAAATTGTGTTGATTATAAATAAATTTAGGTCCGAAGGTTGTAAATTTTGAACCCAAATTTGATTTTGTTTTGAGCCTTCAATACCCTTTCTTTCTAGCCCTATCCAAATCCCACATTACGGTCCAAAGAAAGACCTTCAGATCAGTCTTCAAAAGATGCCACGTCAGGCAAGTGAGAGAGTCTCATGAGAATATAACACTCCGATTCCCAACAGAAAAGACTCTGATTCCCAGCAGAAAGGAAATACGAGAGAGTCTTAGCAGTGACACCCCAATCCCCGGCTAAAAGTAATACAAATGAGAGAGTCTTACCGGTGAAAACCTTCACAGTCACCATAAGGCGACGAAAGCTGAGAGAAAATCAAAATGAGAGAGGCTTGAAAGTGAAAACCCTTCGGGCACTACAAGTCGAATAAAGGTGATAATCAGATGGAAATCACGAGACGGAAATCGTGAAAGGCAATTAACGATGGAGGATAGGCCATATGTGCATGTCATGACCAGTAGAGTTGGTATCCGCGTTTGATAAGTTTTTATAGTTGTTTCTTGTTAGAGAGTCGGTTCTCCCTTGTCTCCTATTTGTTGTTTCTTTTTATCTTTCTCTTTTTGTCAAAATTCCCCCGTCAAAGCCTGTCTAGTCTAAACATAGTGAGAAATAACTTCAAAACTTGCCACCAACATTCCAACTATTATGCAAGGCAAGGAAATGCCATTGACGGCAGAGAAGTATGGTGCAAAGAAGATTATTAAACTAGGGCACAAAATTTTCTTTTCATTTTGAAAATTTTCTGGAAGTCGAGTCCCACTTAGGGAAAAGGGAAGAAAGAAGGCCTTAAGGGAAGCAATATTTAAACCAATGTCATCTCCAAATGCCTTCAGAAGATTGAAACACCAATTTTGAGGAAATGAAAATCCACCAGCAGTGTTATCTTCAGCAAGTTCCGAGGTGGTCGGACGACACAGAGTGGTAAAGAAGGAAAGGAAATCTTATCTACAACAAAATAGCCCCCAGCAAGTTGAGAAACACAGAATGGGGAAGAGATAAATGGAAAAAACACATCCCCAGCAGGAATATCATCTCCAGCAAATGAAATCATTCCCCAACAAGTTTTGGGAACCCCGAGCGAGGGAAAGGAGAAAAGGAAAAACCACCCCACAGGAGCAGCACAACCGCTCACAATGTTTTGAACTAACACATTTTCTTTGATTTGAAACAGGGAAAGAAAAATGATATTGATAGCAGAAAGTCATGCCACAAGGAAGAACACCAATACTGGGGCAGAAAATTTTCTGCCGTTGTTGAAAATTTTCTCGGAGAAACGAGAAGGCAATTCAAGATGACGTGTCAGGTTTTTCCACCTTTAAATAGGATGTTTCAGGTTTGTCCACCTTCGAACAGGACGTCTCAGTTTTGTTCACATTCATACATTGATATCCTATTCGCCCTCGAATAGGATACAATGGGAGTATTCACCCTCGAATAGGATACAATGGGAGTATTCGCCCTCGAATAGGATACAATGGGAGTATTCACCCTCGAATAGGATACAATGGGAGTATTCGCCCTCGAATAGGATACAATGGGAGTATTCGCCCTCGAATAGGATACAATGGGAGTATTCGCCCTCGAATAGGATACAATGGGAGTATTCGCCCTCGAATAGGATACAATGGGAGTATTCGCCCTCGAATAGGATACAATGGGAGTATTCGCCCTCGAATAGGATACAATGGGAGTATTCGCCCTCGGAATAGGATACAATGGGAGTATTCGCCCTCGAATAGGATACAATGGGAGTATTCGCCCTCGAATAGGATACAATGGGAGTATTCGCCCTCGAATAGGATACAATGGGAGTATTCGCCCTCGAATAGGATACAATGGGAGTATTCGCCGTCGAATAGGATACAATGGGAGTATTCGCCCTCGAATAGGATACAATGGGAGTATTCGCCCTCGAATGGAATACAATGGGAGTATTCGCCCTCGAATAGAATACGATGGGACTATTCGCCCTCGAATAGGATATTTTACGTTTGATTTATTTTACATTGTCCTTTGCATATTTCACAAATTATTGCCAGAATGCATTTTTAATTCAAAAGTTGCTACTAAAAGCAGGCGCCTACCTGTATAACAAAAGGCAAGTCTTCAGTCTTTACATTGCAAGTCTTGAAACCAGTAACCCACCATAAAGCAGAGAGTTACAACAAGAGATCCCAGCGCAAATTCGAGCGCATGAGTCAAAGGAAGGGAGGGAATGAAGAAAATTTTCCCAGCATCATTATCTTAGCAGGCAAGTAAGTAATTCTAAACATATCCCCATCAGTCAGGAGGGAAAACAATACGACCCAGGAGGAAAGCAATTCCAGAACAAGGTAATTTAGGAGAAATGATGGTTTAAGAGGTGATGCAGGAAGAAGAAAGCGGTGCAGGAAGCGAAGGAAGACGATAGGGATGGGATGCAGTTCGAAGTTTGTAGTTGAAGTCAGGGAGCCCGCCTGAAGAATGGAGTGGCCGATTTAGTTTTGAAGTTGTAGTTGAAGTCAGGGAGCCCGCCTGAAGAATGGAGTGGCGATTTAGTTTTGAAGTTGTAGTTGAAGTCAGGGAGCCCGCCTGAAGAATGGAGTGGCGATTTAGTTTTGAAGTTGTAGTTGAAGTCAGGGAGCCCGCCTGAAGAACGGAGTGGCGAGTTATTATTTTGAAGTTGTTGTTGAAATCAGGTGCCCACCTGAAGAATGGAATGGCGATTTATGATTAGAGTTTGTCGATAAAGTCAGAAGCCCGCCGGAAAAGCAAAACGGCGTCTCAATTTCAAATATTTGATAAGGATAGTGAAGAATCGGAAAGTGACAGAGTATAAAGGAAATCCTCAGCACGAATCCAAGTTCAAAATCAGAAGGAAGGCAACAAGGGTCAGAAAAGATAGATTCAGACTTCGAAGGAAAATAGTTCGAAGATCACAATGAACGGACCAACGGTCGGAGTTCGGCAATCAAGATAGGCCGAGATAACAATTGTCAGAAGAAAAAAGCATGTGAAGAAACATCAAAGCCAGCAGGATGGCAAGGAACATGACAAGATCAAGTTGAAAAGATAGATAAGAATTTGCAATACTGTAACTTAGTCTAGCTTCTTATTTTTCGTTTAGCACGGTGTAATAAGGGGATCAGTTAAGTAGTGGCATCAGCAGCAACAACAGTAACAGCAAGATTACAGCAGTCATGGTAGTCCCAGCTACCAAAATTTCCCGAACTACATTGACCTGATTCCTGTTTAGCCCAGGATATGTAGGAGGCCTCTCGAAGCAAAGGCTCGGTCAAGTCTTTCAAAAAATGCTTCACACGGAGTACTCAAACGGGCAAATATCGCTCGTATCCGCTCATTTATCTTTGCACGAAAACTCTTCGTGTTTCCGAGTAAAGAGGGGCAGCTGTGAGCACGTGATTTTTGCCCTATAAGAGAAATACTCCCAAAGATTCAAAATAAAATAATTTTAGTTTTCTTGCAATTGTTGTGAATTTTGTGTTATTTCTCTTGTATTATTTGCATTTTTATCTGTGCATATTTGCTTATTTAAATAAATAAAATATACAAAAAATATGTTGCATATGTATATAAAATTCAAGTTTACAATTAAGTTTATTTTACATAAATGAAAAGTCATAAAAAATATGTATTTTTGCATTTTTTAAGCATTTAATGTCCAAATCGTGCAATTTTATTTTTATTAATGTTTAATTTTGTGTGATAATTATTATTATGAGTTAATTAGTATTTCAAGATAATTTTTAGTTTTTATAAATTAATCTTATTATTTTTGGGCTTTATTAATTTGGATGTTGAATAATGGAGAAGAACAAAATAGAAAAAATTTGGATTGGGCCATCTTGCAAATTAAGTTACAAGCCCAATCCTAAGCACCCTTACCTAACCCAAAACCCCTTGGCCCAAAAAGAAAATTTCAGATTTTTAGCCAAAAATAATCATAATCACATAACATAAAGTAGTGGGGGCAAGGAAATAAAGGAAGAAAACATGGAGAGGAAACACATGGAGAGGAAAACATGGATTAGTGGGTTTTCTTTAAATTAAAAAATATATTCTTTTTAATAAAAAGATGTGAAAATTTTCGAAATTCTTGCCTATAAATAGAAGAGAAGATTTATGAAAAAGAGGGAGAAAAAAGAGAGAAAAAATCGGAACAGAAGAAAAAAATAAAAAAAATTCTCTGATGTGGTATACACTCGATATACACTCTGGGTACAGACGTATACACAAAAACAAATGCAATTTTTGAGAGTTTCTTTTGAGAAGTGAAAAGAGTTCAAAGCTAGAAAGCCAAAACAAAGAGAAAATCTGGAATATATTTTTCTTTTCTATTTTTTACTGGTTTTTTTTTGTTTTTCTCCGTATTGCTGGGATTTTCGGGATTGAGGTGTTGAAGCTACTGCTGGTTGTTACTGTTGTTGTTGCTGTATTTTCACCGCCTTGTTGATTTGCCATTTTCCCATTCCTTTCAAAACCAGGTACACATTCTAAAAACCATGTGTTGATGTAAGCTCGAATTGGAAGTTGAAGTTTTGAAATGAAATAGAAAAGCAAGTTGTTGATCAATATTTGTTGTTATTTTCTATTTTTATTAGTTTTTTGTCAAATTGTAGTTAGCTTTATAATTTGAAGAATAAATTTGTCATTCAAGGGAACACCTTTTGTATTAATATAGAGTAGCCTTTTAAGCATGTAATTGTTTAGGACTTTTCTTTTCTTTTAGAGACAAACTAAATAGAAAAAATGTAGTCACTTTAGGATTATCTTTTTTTTTAAATAAAAAATGTTACGAGCCTAGCTAAATAGAAGAAATAAAATTGCGGGGCCCCTCAATAACAATGTTCATTTTTTTTTCTTTCTTAAAAATAACCAAATGCGGTAAATGATTTAAAATTGCATTATAGTATTGAACATTTTTTAAAAATCAGATATTTAGCCATTACAATAATTTAAGCGACCGTGCTAGAACCATGGGATCCGGGGGTGCCTAACACCTTCCCTCGGGTCAACAGAATTCCTTACTTAGAATTTCTGGTTCGCAGACTTCATTGGAAAGTCGAAAATTTCCTCGATTTGGGATTTAAATAAATTGGTGACTTGGGACACCATAATTTATTCCAAGTGGCGACTCTGAAATAAATAAATAATCCCATTTCGAATATTGTCACTTAAATTGGAAAAACTCCCTTGTACGTTTATCCCTCGGGGTAAGCGCGCCAAAAGGAGGTGTGACATGTGGTATACATATATGTTGAATTGCACAGGTTCATGTGGGTGTCTGGTCCTAGGCTTGTCACTACTTCGCCGGGATAAGCCAGGCACTTACCAGCACATGGGGTCGGTTGTGCTGATGCTACACTTCTGTGCGTTTTTGCACAGGTCCAGGTTACGATCAGGAGCAGCAGCAGTAAATAGATTGCGTGGGAGTTGATCACATTTGAGACCAAGGTAGCTTGCGGACGTCCGCAAGCCCGGCGTCTCTCTCTTTACTTATGTTACTAGCTGTAGTCTCTTTATTCCGAGACAAACAGAATTATGTTATATTTCTTTCAAACTTTTATGTGTAGTATTCAGTAGTAGTTCGCGAGTTGGTGACTCCACGTCTTGGGTAGAGGATTTCAGTATGATTTTCATCATGTAATTAGTTATTTCTATTTTCGATGAAGTATTCCGCATTTATTAAATTAAAATTGTGTTAAAAACAGGATAGTATGAATACAGTGGCTTGCCTAGCTACCACGAGTAGGCGCCATCACGATCCCGATGTTGGGGAAAAATCCGGGTCGTGGCATTTTTATATAAAACTTATGTTTAAACAATGTTTGAGTGGGAAAATCAGAGGTTAAGTGGGCTAGACAGTGTTTTAAAATAATTAAAAAGGGGCTACTGGTTTGAACACTAAGGTTATAAATAGGGGGAAACCTTCTACGCACACACATATAACAGACACGGATTTGAGAGATAACAGACCTTCACACTCACATTTTTACACATTAGGCATCTCCTTGACACAGAAACACAAAAACAGATTTTTTTAAGAAAGAAAAAGGCTAATATACATTGATATACACTGCTGGAACTATTAGTTTTGAGGGCTTTGGCCATCGATTCCAACAGTTATTTAGCCTTGTTTAAGCCTGCTTTGTGCTTCAGTTCATAAGGTCTCTTTTGGGTTTATTTAAGCCCAGTTCCATTGCTGTTTGCTTTCTTTGAATCCCCTATTTTGGCTCAAATCATTACTGGAATTTCTTGCTGTCTTTGGTAATTGGTTCTTCGATCTTTTGCTGGAATTTGGGTATTACTGCTGTTATTTGCTTTTGCTGCTTGAGCCGCTGCACTACTGTTACTGATCCCTTTCCTCATTTCTATTTGAAATAGAGGTACATGTTTCTAAGATTGCATTTTTCCTATTGACAATGAAATGGAAACGGAATAACCACTTGATACCTATTGAAGTCAATTGTGTTTAGTTCAATTTGCTGCAAGTGGCGACTCTGAAATAAATCGGTAACTTGGGACGCCAAAAGCCAAACCTTTCCCAAGTGGCGACTCTGAAATAAATATATAATCCCATTTCGAATATTGTCACTTAAATTGGACAAACTCCCCTGTGCTCTTATCCCCCGGGATAGGGGCGCGCCAAAAGTAGGTGTGACAGCTCTAGCGTCTGCTGGGGATCCAAACCCAGAACTACCAGTTCAGGGTTTAAGAATTCGAGCTTTGAATAATTATTGTATTTGTCTTATTTATTATCTGATTTTATTATATGTTTGTCTTAATGTGCTAATTGTTGCTTTTACCGCTTTGATATTTTGTGAATTGTATATAAATTGTGCCGTTAACGATTTTCTCCTCTAAGTCTCTTTGAAATATAATATCGGAAATTTGCTGGACATAGCCCGTCTTTCTCAAGATAGCTATGGTGCTTGGCACCCGGTGAAGAATTTTAGTCACACATGTTTAGGCGGGGAGTATTGTCAATTAAGCCAGAAAGACATGCTACCGGTGCACTGACACTCCTCGGCTCGAGTTGTCCGCTCGAGTAAAGCCAGTCTAGACACTTTTTCCAATAGGATGATAACCTAGAATAACAAAACCTCATGCCTCTGCATATTCGACTTAGGAGACTCAACACAGGGGTTGGGTCTGTCTAGGACAAGTGTACCTGAAGTAAAAGACCAACTTGATGCATCTTATTTGTACCTTTATTTATTTCGGACCTGCATGCTGACCGGCTTATTAAAAAAAAATAGAAAAGGGTTTTGAAGAAAAGAAAAATACTAGCGTATAGGGTTAAGGTACTTAATCACAGTCTTGAAAGTGCCAAATAAATACCGAAACCCTGCTGAAATTTTGAAAAAAAAAATTTGTTATTTTGTTTTGTTGTCAAAAAATAGAAAAGGAAAATAGTTTGTCTTGCCATGAAAAATGAAAGTGAAAAAAAGAGCCTTGTTTTAAAAGTTGTTCAGAACTACGCGGGTCTGATTCTCACCGTATGTGAAATACGTAGGAAAACCTCATCGATTCCGAGCCCAATTTTAAAAAAAAATCCAAAAAAATATTTTCCTTTAGTTCCTTCTTTAAATCTTTCCTTAGAAAATTCAAAAAAAAAAGTAAAAGTAGTTTAAAAACTAAAAAAAATGGTTTCGTTCTTTATACTACTTTTCATGAAATAAAAAGAAAAATCAACAAAAATCAAAATAAAAAATACGGGTTTCCTTCATTTTGAAGTATTTTTCTAAAATAAAAAAAAATCAGAAACAAAAATCCAAAAAATACTCCTTAGATGTCTTTCTTTCATAAATGTCAATTAAAAATAATTAAATACAAATTTTGAAAAAATTGAGTACGAAAAATATTTTGCGTCTCTTTAAAAGTACTTTTGTAAATAAATAAAAGCTCAGAAATTCAATTTTTTTTTAAAAAAAGTCCCTCTTTCGAAAATTAAAATGTTACATCCAAATGCAAAAATATTTTCTTTCTTCCTTAGAAAAATATAAAATAAATAAAAATTCAAACAAAATTAAGTATCTTCTTTTTTACTTTTGAAATTCCAAAAGTTCCAATCAAAAGAAAAGGAATTTTATAAATGTCTTTCTTTCAAAAATAAAATAAAAACCAAAAAAAAATTCCTTTCTTCTTTTAAAGCATTTTTGAGAAAATCCCAAAGAAAAACAAAAAGTCAAAAAAAATTTAAAAATACTCTTTAGATGTCTTTCTTTTGTAAATGTACATAAATATTTTTTTTAAAAAAATTTGAAGTCCAAAAATATTTTTGCTTTTCTTTATAAGTGTTTTGTAAATAAATAAAAACTTAAAAATTCAAAATATTTTCTTAAAAGTCTCTCTTTCAAAAATTAAGAGGCAACATCTAAAATCCAAAAAATATTTTCTTTCTTATTCAGAAAAAGAGACAATAAGTAAAAATTCAAATAAAAATATTTTTTTTTCTTTTACTTCTAAAATTTCCAAAGTTCAAATCAAAAGCAAATGAACTTTTTTTAGAAGTCTTTCTTTCAAAAAAGCAATATATATATATATATATATATATATATATATATATATATATATATATATATATATATATATATATATATTTATTTATTTATTTTTTCCTTTCTTCTTTTAAAGCGTTTCTTTCAAGAATTCAAAAACAAGTTAGTTTATTTACTCCATTCCTAATCTTCCGAACTACGCTGGTTTGATTCTCACCGGATGTGAAATTCGTAGGCAACCCTCATCGGGTCCAACTTCCCCTTTTGCAAAAGATAGCCAAAAAATGTCAAAATTAATTTTCGTCATAAATTAGTCGGGTGACGCCATTTTCAAAAATAGCCGAATGTTTTCGAAAGGGGCACCGAAAGGCTTACTTTGCGTAGACGGTCACCCTTGGGTCACTTTGTAGATTTTTGGTCGTTTGACCCACACAGCCTTAAAATCTTCGCCCCCGAGTCGCTCAAAGGCCGTCTTTTTAATATCGGGTTTTCTATTTTGGAATTTTTTTTGGAAAAAGTCATAAATAAGTCTGGTGATGCTGTTTTGTCAAAAATAGCCGAATGATCCTGAAAGGGACGCTGGAAGGCTGATTTTGTACGAACAGCCACCTTTGGGTCATTTTTTAAATTTTTTGACCGATTGACCCACACAGCCTTAAAATCTTCATCCCCGAGGTGCTGAAAGGCCGTGTTTGCAAAATCAGGCCTTTTATTTTTATTTTTAAAAAAAAAAGAGTAAATGGGCAAGTAAATATCGTTTAATTTTTCGGTCAAAATAAGCCAAGCCAGCTTTGGCGGTGTTTTACCACGTTCTTGCCAAGATAGCCTTAAAACATCTTTCAGTTGTCGAAAGGCTATTTTCGTAAAAGAATGGACAAGTTTGCAAAATAAAATCTTCCTAGCCTCAAAATTCATGTGAAAGTGAGAAGGGGCCACATTTGGAAAAATAGCCATTTGGTTAAAATTGGCATATAGGGGAAGGAATGTGTCCGTTTGTTTTTGAATTTGTAATTCTTTTGATTAGACTATGTGTGTTGCTTGATTTTTCGAGTCTGTATGTCGTCTTTTCGACAAAGTCTGTTAGTTTGATCAAGTTTTGAACCTTTCTTTTAAAATCAATGCTTGTTTTTATTATGAGAAACTAAAAAAAAATTATTTATCTTTTATCCTAACTACGCCCGGTCTGATTCATGCAGGGACATGATACGTAGGCAATCCACATAAGATTCGACCACGACTAAAAGAAAAAAAATGAATATAAAAGAAAATAACAAAAGAAGTCGATAAAGAGGGAGGCGGAATAAAGGCAAAGGAAAATTCGAAAAGGTATAAGCCGGAATGATGCACTGCAATCGAATACAGGTATCAACACATTTAACTATATAAGTACATCACACCCCAATGAGAGATTACTTATCTATTAGTTGTTTCAAACTAACCGATTGTTTACCGAAATTCAGGTCTTTAGAAAAGGTGGTTGATTTTGTGGTAATCTGACCTCCCATTCATATTTCACGAGGTCCAAAGGAAGCGTCCAGTGGCCCGTTACTGAATCAAGAAGAAGTACCCATACTTACTTTACAAGATCAAAAGGAAGTATCGACATGTCTTCAGAAATCCCTCTATCGATTGTTCCCGTTTTAGAGGAGAGTTCAATGTCGGCCATCCCGACTACTGATGTCACACCTTCTTTTTTCCACACAACCCTTATTACGTGGTTGAGTAAGAAGAGTTTTTCCAATTGAAGTGATATTTTGTAATGGGATTATTTATTATTTAGAGTCGCCACTTGGAATTGAGTTTTGGTGTTCCAAGTCACCTTTTATTGAATCCCATTTCAAAAGGAATGTTTGACTCTTATTTATGGTCTGCGAAAACAGAAGATTGAGTAAGAAATTTTGTTTACCGAGGGGAAGTGTAAGGCATCCCTCGAGTCCCGTGGTTCTAGCACGGACGCTTTATTGACTAATATTCGGCTTAAATCAATTCTTGACTATTATTGTATTTTATTGCTTATGGCTTGTCTAGTACCGTTTAACTTAATTATTATATTTTATTAATTCTTTGGTCCTAGATGCGATACGCACACAAAGTATTTCTTTGAAAGTAGATATTAAACCAAGGTACGAAATGTACACATGGCTAAACTATAATTATTTCAAATTTAAAGGCATCGAGACGCGGAAATGTGTACATGATCCTTTTATTATTTAAACGTATCAATCCAAGGTTCAGGTATGAACACATGGAGTAATATTCAAAGTTCGTCTAAAATTTTTTAGTGCTTTAGAGTATTTCAATTATTTTTTAGATTCAAAATATTTATTTTTATAAAATATTATTAAGATTATTTGGTCAAAGTTGCGCGAACGCATCTCTCGAACTAGTTTTTGAATTAAATTCGTAATTATGTTACGCGAATTTATACATAATCACAAAAATAGTTTAAATCACGCCTAAGACAAGCTACGAGTATTTAAAGTATTTTTATACATTAATTAAGATATTAATGTGAGGGCCATAGACTATGTGATTGGATGGCACACCACAACTTATTTACGAAAATTTGAACTCAACTAAAGAATGACATAAACAAACAAAGATCACAAACGGGGCAAAAAGACATCTTAAAGTAAAACAAAAGAACCTATTTTTCTATTTAAACATTTGCCAAACCAATCCAACAGATCAAACACCAAAAAATTCATCAATAACGCATAAATGAGATTAAGCCTTGGGAATGTTAAATAATTTAGCAAAATATGTAATATGCATGTGAAATTTTGCCCTATTTCTACACCAAACAAAACTTATTTATTTTTTTATAAAAAAATATTAAAAATAAAGAAGATTGCTTCAACCATGTATAATGCACCGGCCCTCCAAATCACAATCATTATGAAAGATTTAAGAATGACTTACTTTATATGAATTTCCAAGTTGTCGTTGAGAACTTGAAAGATAACATAAGTTCGCTGAATAGCTTTTCAATATATTCAAATCTCACAGTAGCTACTCGGACAGGATATGAACCATAACCACGGTCAAATTAAAAATAGCAAGAATCTCAAATGCGAACCTGAACGGAATCTTGAATCGTTAGATCGAACCTCGTCTCAACTGAACTCCATTTTAACACCCAAACTCGAGATTGAAAGAAATATAAAAGTGAAAGATCTGTATTTTTTCTTTTAAATTTGAAGCGGAGATTAAGCCATAAAGAGAAAAACAAAAAAAAATCTCTGGCTTGTATTTTCTAGAAAAAAGAATGAACCAAAATCTAAGAAATGAAAAAAAATTATCCTAATTCCTTTTCCTCAAGTTTGCCTCCTCGTTTTTTTTTATGTTCTTGCCTTCTTTCTTGTCTTCTTTTTCTTTTCGTTCTTTTGTTTGGCTTTCCTCTTCTGATTTGTTTCTCTTCTTTTTTGTCTTCTTTCTGTTTTTTTACGTTTTTTCTTTCTTTTCCAATAGATCTCCCCTCTTTTTTGTGTTTTTTTTTATTTTATTTATAGATTTATCTAGGTAATGGGTAGTTAATAGGAAATTATGGAGACTGTGTGCACATGGCATGAGGGAGTGATGTGGAACGTGGGAGAGTGGGTGAGAAGAAGTGGGAAAGTGGGGAAGTTGGGTTTATTTTTAATTAAGTTTTTTGTTTAACTTTATTTAATCCTATTTTTGAAATTAAATAAAAGAATATATATATTATTTATATATTTAAATATAGGAATAAATCTTATATCTAAGAATATGAATATTTTTTTTTCTTAAAAACCTATTAAGAACAAGAAAAAGTTTTAAAATATTAAAATTAGAAATTTTTTTTTTTTACAAAAATAGTATAGAATTTGAGGTGTGGTAAAAAATTAGGTGTTCACAGCATGCCCATCTTTACTTGGAAACATGAAGAGTATTCAGGCAAAGAAAATGAAAAACGAGACTAATTTTTGACCTCACTATTATTTAAAAAGAAAAATAAAAGAGAAAATAAGAGTCGTAACCGAGCCTTGGTTTTAGGCAGCCTACATATCCCAGGTAGTAAGGGAATCAGGTCACGTGTAGTTCAAGTGAAAGAAGAGTGATGGAGTATTCTTAGAGAGAGAGTCGATTGAAGTTCCGTCGAGGTTCCGATTCGCGGTTCCTACTATTACATCAAAATGAAAAGAATATTACATGCTCTTGAAATCTAAGAGTTACAAAACTCCTATCTAAATGTCATCTGGAGTCTTGACTTGCTTCTTGACTTTCTTCTCCCATTGACTTTAGACTGAAACTTGATGCCTTTGATGCAACAAACTATGAAGTATTATTGCATGCTTATTTCTTGATCAGATGATGGGAAGAAATATCTTGACCATATGTCTCTACACGCATTGTGTCCAAGTTGGTTGCTGCTGGTATTGAGATCGGACATTCCATTTTCTTCGCCATGAGCTAGAATCTTATTTTTTTGCACATCAAATCCGTGTTTTGTAGAAAAACCTACAATCCATCATAAACAAACAAAACGAACAAAAATTTTCTGCCCCAGTTTGCACTAGGAAATTTTTGTGAGTTATTGAAAACACATTAAACTATCATTGCTATTGCATAATAAATAATTGATAAAAGAGACACACATTTTTTTTGTTAATTTTTTTTTATTAAAGAAAAGGGAATGTAATACCCTGTGTTAACAAGAAGGAAGGCAACCAGGGGATGTAGTACCCCGTGTTGACATTAAGATGAGGCCCGTGGCACTTTCAGATTCTACTAGGGGATGTCTTACCCTATGTAGAAAAGAAAAATGTAACCAGGGGATGTAGTACCCTATGTTGACAATAAAATGAGGCTCGTGGCTCGCTGAAATGCTACTAGGGAATGTCGTACCCTATGTAGAAAAGAAAAGATGCAACCAGGGGATGTAGTACCCTGTGTTGGCAACAAAATGAGGCTCGTGGCTCTCTGAAATGCTACTAGGGAATGTCGTACCCTATGTAGAAAAGGAAAATGCAACCAGGGGATGTAGTACCCTGTGTTGGCAACAAAATGAGGCTTTTGGCACTCTGAAATTCTACTAGGGGACGTCGTACCCTATGTAGAAAAATAAAAATACAACTAGGGAATGTAGTACCCTGTTTTGGCAATAAGAAGTAAGGCAACCAGGGGATGTTGTACCCTGTGTTAGCAACAAAATGAGGCTCGTGGCACTCTGATAAGCTACTAGGGGATGTTGTACCCTATGTAAAAAAATAAAAATGCAACCAGGGGATGTAGTACCCTGTATTGGAAACAAGAAGTAAGGCAACCAGGGAATGTAGTACCCTGTGTTGGAAACAAAATGAGGCTCGTGGCACTCTGATAAGCTCCTAGGGGATGTCGTACCCTATGTAGAAAAATAAAAATGCAACCAGGGGATGTAGTGCCCTGTATTGGCTACAAGAAGTAAGGCAACCAGGGGATGTAGGACCTTGTGTTGGCAACAAAATGAGGCTCGTGGCAGTCTGATAAGCTACTAGGGGATGTCGTACCCTATGTAGAAAAAATAAATGCAACTAGGGGATGTAGTACCATGTATTGGCAACAAGAAGTAAGGCAACCACGGGATGTAGTACCCTGTGTTGGCAACAAAATGAGGCTCGTGACACACTGATAAGCTAATAGGGGATGTCATAACCTATGTAGAAAAATAAAAATGCACTCAGGGGATGTAGTACCTTGTATTGGCAATATGAAGTAATGAAACCAGGGGATGTAGTACCCTGTGTTGGCAACAAAATGAGACTCGTGGCACTCTGATAAACTACTAGGGGATGTCGTACCCTATGTAGAAAAATAAAAATGCAACCAGGGGATGTAGTACCCTGTATTGGCAACAAGAAGTAAGGCAACCAGGGGATGTAGTACCCTATGCTGGAAAAACAATGAGGCTCGTGGCACTCTGATAAGCTACTAGGGGATGTCGTACCCTATGTAGAAAAACAAAAATGCAACCAGGGGATGTAGTACCGTGTAATGGCAACAAGAAGTAAGGCAACCAGGTGATGTAGTACCCTGTGTTGGCAACAAAATGAGGCTCGTGGCACTCTGATAAGCTACTAGGGGATGTCGTACCCTATGTTGAAAAATAAAAATACAACCAGGGGATGTAGTACCCTGTATTGGCAACAAGAAGTAAGGGAACCGGGGGATGTAGTACCTTGTGTTAATAATAAAATGAGGCTCGTGGCTCTTTTAAATGCTACTAGGGAATGTCGTACCCTATGTAGAAAATAAAAATGCAACCAGGGGATGTAGTACCCTGTGTTGGCAACAAAATGAGGCTCGTGGCACTCTAAAACACTACTAGGGGATGTCGTACCCTATGTAGAAAAATAAAAATGCAAGCAGGGGATGTAGTACCCTGTATTGGCAACAAGAAGTAAGGTAACCAGGGGATGTAGTACCCTGTGTTGGCAACAAAATGAGGCTCATGGCACTCTGATAAGCTACTAGGGGATGTCGTACCCTATGAAGAAAAATAAAAAATGCAACCAGGGGATGTAGTACCCTGTGTTGGAAACAAAATGAGGCTCATAGCACTCTGAAATTGTCACAACCCTAACCCGATCGTGATGGCGCCCAACTCTAAAGCTAGGCAAGCCAGACCAACAAGTCTTTCCACATTTAAAGACCAATCCCAAAAGGACAACTTCAAGAAGAATATAAGAGTCAATAAATATACTCCAATAATAATAGTAGAATCAAATACCGAGAAGTGCGAACATCGAAAATAACACTTCAAAAAGATCTGGGGTCACGAGTCTAGAGCCTCTAAGCAAAAACTGAATAGTAATAGGAATACTGAACAAAATACTCAAGTCTGGAAGTATATAGAAATAAACTGAAATAAAGAGAGAAGCTAGGTCCTGCGAACGCCAGCAGCTACCTCAGCAACTCGAATACTCTGATATAAGCTGGACTGCTCGTCTAACCCTCCCGCGTACCTGAAT
>JASVEL010000790.1:0-82766 GCA_032618575.1 Nicotiana noctiflora | reverse complement strand
TGCTGACGCCTGCAAGCTACCTCAGTCTCGGAATGCTCAACTCCCACGAATACTCTACTGTTGCTGCTGCTCCTGCTCAAAACCTGGACCTGTGCAAAAACATACAGAAGTGCAGTATCAGCACAATACGACCTCATGTGCTGGTAAGTGTCTGGCCTATCCCGGCAAAGTAGTGACAAGCCTAGGACCAGACACTCACATAACCTGTGTAGTTCTATATATATGTACACCACAAGATAACAAGAAATATCAAGTAACAAATTCAACAAGAAGTATCATAAAAGGGGAAACACAACAGTTAGCAACAACTATTAAATCAATAATGGAAATCAGAGTATAATGGAAATAGTTAATATCAAAACAAAGAATAGCAAATAGTTGCACGGCATCACCCTTCGTGCTTTTACTCTCATCCTCACATCTATGGAACGGCATGATCCTTCGTGCATGGTTCAAATAACAACGACACGGAATGTTCCTTCGTGCATAATCAATATCACAAGGCACGGCATGATCCTTCGTGCATAATCAATAATAAGACACGGCATTACCCTTCATGCATAATCAATAATATAAGGCACAGCATGATCCTTCGTGCATAATAAATAAAATAAGGCACAGCATTACCCTTCGTGCAAAAATCAGTAAACAAAGCACGGCATCACCCTTCCTGCATTACCACTCTTCCTCACCCAAATAACAATCACAGTTAAGGGCAAAAGAATGAAAACAATAATCATGAACCGTCCTAGCAAGGGACACAACAATCATCACAACAAGGCCCCGACAAGGGAAAACAATAATCCAGTTTACAATAAGTCCCGGCAAGGGAAAACAGTGTTCAATTTCACAACCCGGCAAGGGTTCAAGATTTCATCGTTAAGAAATCCCACAATAAATATCAACAACGACTCACGATCATGTTAGACGCCAGTGTATGGATGCTCGTCACCACAGCCCATACACCGCACTCGATCACATAGCAAATAGCACATAATTCCTATTCCCTCAAGCTAGGATAGATCAAACACTTACCTCTAAGCCTTGAAGTCCAAGTTATCCTTCAACTATAACTTTACCTCAAATTTTAGCTTTCAACTTGCTCGAATCTAATCACAATTGATTCAATTACATTAATAAATACTATATAACTTAGTTTGGATGTTTAAAAATAGTTTTCTCAAAGTTTACCCAAAAATTTCCCAAAACGCCCCTAGCCCCACGTGGTCGGAACTCGGGGTTCGGACCAAAATCCGGTTAACCATTCCCTCACGAGTTCAAATATATGGTTTGTTTCAAAATCGGACCTCAATTCGAGGACCAATTCCCCAATTCATGAAAACCCTAGGTTCTACCCAAAAACAAGAATTTCTACCATGAAAACCTTTTATTTCTCTTCAAAAACATGTTTAATTATGTTAGGAATTGAAAGAATTAACTAAAAAGTGACATACAAGTGTTTTGGAGTGATTTTGCTCTTGGAGGATCGTGTGTGGTGTGTTAGGTTTTGAAAGAATGAGGAAAAGAAGTCAAAAATTCGTTTAAGTATACATTTGCACAGCTGCGGTTATCGCAAATGCGAACATTTGTTCGCAATTATGAACATAGCAGGTTGGGGACTGTCAGCATCGCATTTGCGACATTATGTTCGCATTTGCGAACAAGGCTGGGTTACTGGGGCTTTCGCTATTGTGACAATAAGTTCGCATTTGCGAACATGGGCTGATTACTGTCAACCTCGCATTTGCGAGGTATGTTCGCATTTGCGAACCACTGCACACCCCTGCCAACTTTGCATTTGCAAAGTTTGGTTCGCATTTGCGAACCAAGGCTAATCTGGCACTTTTCGCAATTGAGAGAAAATCTTTGCATTTGCGAAGATACCTGCTAGGTAAAAAACCAGCTGCGATATTTCTCAAAATTTGCTCCAACGGCCTATCAAATCTTACCTGAGCCCCCCGGGCCCCAAACCAAACATGTTCTCAACTTCAAAAACATATTACAAACTTGTTCGTGCGATAAAATCGCCAATATAGCATCGTTTTCATCAAATCAAGCCTCAAGTTCATGAGTATCTTTCTTTTAGTTTCATAAGTTTCAAATTTGGAACTCAAGGTTCAAAACACATCAAACGACATCCAAATGTCACCAAACTTTTCAGAAAGCACATATATAATATTTAAGACTTGTACCGGGCGTCGAAACCAAAATACGAGCTCGATACCAAGGTTGTTTAATCCATTTTCATTTAATATTTTCAGCAAAAACAATTTAACAGAAAAATTCATATCTTAGGCTCTAGGCCTCTGAATTCGACTCCGGACACATGCCCGAGTCCCATATTTTCCTACTTACCTTCTGGGACCATCAGACCTCGGGTCCGGGTCCATTTATCAAAAATGTTGACCGAAGTCAACCATATCATATTAATATCATTTTTCTTTAAATTATTCATTGAATTCACATATTCTATCACAAAATCATTCTAGCTACATGCCGGATCATGCACGTAAATCGAGGCAACATAAAATGAGGTTTTCAAGGCCTCGGAAATGAGAGACAAGTGAGGAAAACAGGTGATGACCCTTTGGATCATAACAGAGTTGTACCTGCCACCCCATATTTTCAAAATATCGTTAACGTACAAAAACAATTAAAATAACGCTATTTCTAGCATCAGTGAGCCCTAAATTTTTGTTTTAACAGATCGCTGCTACTGCCTTCTTCTTTTCTTTTTTTGCAAAAAACGACGCTACAGGTTGCCTCTCGCTACAAAGGAAAAGGCGCTCGCCTTTTTGAAAATGCTATGCCACACTGTAAAATAGCGATTGAAGCTCACATCGCCTCACCTCAATTAGTTTCATAGATTAACATACACTTAAATCGCATTCATAGATTAACATACACATAAATCAACAAAATAAATTGAGGTTTCATGTAAGTTGTTACTCACATGGTATCATCAAGGATCCAAATAGTCATTCTCCTCGGCAGGAGGCTGGAAATTAGTTTGTTGCGCTAATACTAATTCTTTTATTTTCCTCAGTTATCTCATCTCATTTTCGAAGTTAGACAGACGATCCTTCAAATACTGGTTTTCATTTTCAGTTGAACATATCTTAGCCAATAATTCAGTTTTTGAGGTAGTTCCCTCTTTCAACTCTTTTGCCTTTTATCCACCCCCAAAGCCAAATACATGACTACAATTTTGAGGTTGTCACGACCCTAGTTCACCAATCGTGAACATGTCGTGATGGCACCCAGTCCCCACGACTAGTTAAGCCTAAAACGTTGCGGAATATACAAGTTTATGAACATTTAATAAGAATTAGCGGAAAATAATATAAAAGGGGTTTAATCCGTGCCGCTTGGCACATACACCCGTCAAATACACTATACAAAACACCACCAAGAATCCGGAATCCCACTGGTAACACAGACAAAAATAGAACATACAACTGTAGCTCTATGTGTAAAGAGTATCTAACAACGGAATAAAGGAAAACATCTGCTAGCACTAGTAGAATTGAAGGAAGGCCTCCGGATCCGCGGACGTAGCAGATCATACCTCGAGGTCTCACCAAGTGCTGCTGAATCACCTGATATGAGCCTGTCCTGATGTGCCTGGATCTGCACAACAAAAGTGTGCAGAAGAGTAGCATGAGTACACCACGGCGGTACTCGGTAAGTGCCAAGCCTAACCTCGATGGAGTAGTGACGAGGAAGGTCAGGGCCCTACTGAGAGAACAATAATATAATAATAATAACAACAATAAGCAGTTTAAATGATAATAATTACGAAATATCAATAATAAAGTGATCACTACAACCGTCTACGATTAAATAACAACAAGTAACAAACTCAATCACTAACTCAGGATCTCCGAGAATCGAACCCGCAGTCCCTACCAATAACTCAGGATCTTCGGGAATCGAACCCGCAGTCCCTACCAATAACTCAGGATCTCCGGGAATCGAACCCGCAGTCCCTAACAATAACTCAGGATCTCCGGGAATCGAACCCGCAGTCCCTACCAATAACTCAGGATCTCCGGGAATCGAACTCGCAGTCCCTACCAACATATCAATTAAAGAAAACACATAGGGAGAGTATAATATGGTTAATTACAACTTCACCGAAGCTAGTGCCGACAATTTATCAAGAAGTTCAAGTAAGTCAACTAAATAATTAAACATGTTAAATCCTAGTCAATCATGCTTTTCTAACTAATACCGGGTAAAAGTAAAGCTTTTATCAGCTAAGAGCAGGAATATAACAAATCGGACAATTCAAGTAAGGTGTGCGTTACAACAACCAGCGCATGTACACGCCCGTCACCTCGCGTACAAGGCATTTAAACTATCACATAATATCCTAGGGGTGAAAATTCCCCCACACGAGGTTAGACAAGCCACTTACCTCAACTCCGGTACAAAACCGCTAAGAAACAACTCTTTTGCCGCGAATGTCAACCTCCACAGGTGTAGTATCTTATAAAAATCAATAGAATCACATCAAAATAGGCCAATTGGGCATTACCCAATCAAAACAACTCAAAATACACCAAAACCCACAAATTGCCAAAACCCGACTTTCGGTACGCTTATCGAAAAATCACAAAAGTTGTGTATTCGGGTTCCTTATCTCAATACGAGTCCGTGCATATAAATTTTATTGAAATCGGACTTCGTTTGCCCATTCAAATCAAAGGTTTTCTAAAATTTAGGCCTAGGGCTCAAACCCACCTTTAATCTTCCATTTTTAGTGAAATAATCACGGATTTCATGATAAACTAACGAATTAAGGTCAAGAAACTTACCCCCGATGATTTCCCAATGATAACCCAGCGTTTCCCCTTCAATTTCCTCTCTTGGAGCTCAAAATGGCGTTTTTGTGTTTGGGGGTCGCGGTTGTTATGTTCTGAACTTAAGCTCACTGCCAGACCCCATTGCTCATCGCGTTCGCGATGGGCTTCACGCGTCCGCGATGACTCGCCCAGCGTCTTCTTCGCGAACGCGACGCCATCCCACGCGTCCGCGATGTATTGCTAAACAGACCCCTCGCGAACGCGGCTCTCCCCACGCATTCGCGATGAATAAAAATCCCAAGCCGGCCACTTTACTCTTC
Source organism: Nicotiana noctiflora (assembly GCA_032618575.1). NCBI lineage: Eukaryota > Viridiplantae > Streptophyta > Magnoliopsida > Solanales > Solanaceae > Nicotiana > Nicotiana noctiflora. Next base: position 77,638 of record JASVEL010000790.1, on the reverse strand, counting down.
GCGGACGCAGCCCACCTGGACGCGAACGCGATACGTCCCAGGCCACCACTACGCGAACGTGATCTCTACTACGCGAACGCGATGCCCAACCTGAACAGGCCTACGCGAATGCGGCACGTGCCTCACGAACGCGTAGGTCAAATGTCTGCTGCATTGCTGCTGCATTTTCTGCAGATTTTCCAAGTTCCAAATGCCCGGTTGATGGTCCGAATTCATCCCGAGGTCCCTGGGACCCCAACGAAAACCACCAACATACCCCACAACATGTTACGGACTTGTTCCAATCATAAAAACACCATCCTAAACATCAAAATCACCATTTACACACGGATTCAAGCCTAAGATTCTTAAAACTTTCCGAATTGCACATTCGATCTAAAACCCGACCAAACAACGTCCGAATGACCTGAAATTTGCGAACATACCCAAAATCACATGACGAAGCTACAGAAATTGTCGGAATACCATTCCGACCTTCGGATCAAAATCTCACCTATCGTTCGGATTCACCAAAATTTCAAACTTCGGCATTTCAAGCCTAATTGAGCTACGGCCCTCCAAAATACTTTCCGAACGCGCTCCCAACCCAGAAATCACCTAACGGAGCTAATGGAACCATCGGATTTCTGTTCCGAGGTCGTTGTCACGACCCCAAATCCGGCCGTGATGGCACCCAACACACTCCTAGGCCAGCCCGACCAATCAACAATAACCACGGAGCCACAAGCTCACTTTATCCAATTTAAGCATAACAGTGATAGATATATTAAAAATAGGGAACCAAGTCCCAACACGTGCCAACTCCCATAGACCGAATGGTCAAGAGTCATGAGCCTCTACAGAGTATACAAAGTGTAAATAGTGAATATAACTGTACACAAGTGTGGGATAATCAGAACAAAAATACAGGCAAACTGGAGAATCAGGTCCTGCGAACGCTGGCAGCTACCTCGACTGTCCAAAAGCACTCCCAAGCCGCAATAGAATCAGCCCTGCTGTGATGTACCTGAATCTGCACACAAGGTGCAGGGAGTCGGGTGTGAGTACTTCCAACTCAGCAGTAATAAAAGTAAATAATGCTGAAGGGAAGAAGACCCCGATAGGCACTACCTCATGCTACACAATACATAACTATCTTTTTATTCCTTTCAAGCATATGTGAGTAGATTATTTAGAAATCTCAATTTTAGCTACTTTCTTTCATAATAATATACCAATACCTGGATACAATCTCAAGCAAGTCCGCACTCAAATCAGCCCCTCGGGCTCAGCACTCCTTATCAATTTACACCAGGAGATTTGGTCAATAAGGCAACTAATGCATGTGTGCCAGTAATGTATGAGTGCTGAATGTTATGCCACGTAGTACACGTAAACCAATGTATGTATGCCATGCAATGCATATGACCGCTACGGCGTGTAGCCCGATCCAATTTGGGTACCCGTGCTCACCGTGGGGGTTCAGACTCCGGAGGGGCTCCTACAGCCCAAGCACAATATTAATATCACACCTGCTGCGGCGCGCAGCCCGATCCGTATACCACTACGGCGTGCAGTCCGATCCATGCATGTGTATGCATATGCTCACATGAAATGTCATGCCCTAACATATGGCCCTCGGCCCAATCAGTCTAACAAATAATCAAGAAAGCCCTACGGCAACAATATCATATTAGCTCACAGCTAAAAATGTTATTAAGACCTTGTTCAATTTTTTCATAACCTTATAAAAATGTTGAATAGCAAAAATACCATTTTAAAACTTAAATTTAGAATAAAATATGCACAGTGTTATCAAAACAAGTGATACCAATCCCTGAAGGACTCAAATAATTGGCACGAAGTCCAAACATGATAATTAGTCCAATTCATTTCAACAATTAGGTGTTATTATTTATTACGCGAGACGGACCAAGTCACAATCCCCAATGGTGCTCTACCCCACGCCCGTTATCCGGCGTGCAAGTCACCTCAACACAGCATTAAGATGTGCAAGTCAGGGGTTTACTAACCCTCAGGACATCATACAAGTATTACCCACCTCGAACCGACGAAAGCTCATGCCCGCGACGCCTTAGCTCCTCGAACCGGCATCCACGCACGTCCAAACTAGCACAAATCAGCATAAATATATCAAAATAGGCTTATTAGACAAAACCCAATCGAAATAACTCGGTTTACACCAAAACCCACAAAGTTGTCAAAACCCGACTTTTGGTGCGCTTCTCGGAAAATTATAAAAGTTACATATTCGGAACCCTCGTCTCAATACGAGTCTAGGCATATCAAATTTACCAAATTCGGACTCCATATGCATGCTCAAATCGGTATTTTTCTACAATTTAGGCCTAGGCTTAAACCCACATTTAATCCTCCATTTTCATAGAAATAATCCATGATTTCATGATAAAAGCGTGTAATTAAACCACGAAACTTACCTCCAACAATATCCCGATGATCTCCCAGCTATTTCCCGTCACTTTCTCACTCTAGAGCTCAACAATGTAGGGTTTTGCAAATGAACCCGAAATGAAATGTTTCTGGACTTAAACTCACTGCCTGGACCGTTTATTCTACGCGATCGTAGCACTGGGCGTGCGATCGCGATGCACAAAAACCTGGCTGCCAACTTTCCTCTACGCGATCGTGTGAGCCTGGACGCGATCGCAGTGCTCAACTCAGCGACCCTACGCGATCGCATCAAAGGGGTCGCGATCGCACTGCTCAAGAACACGACCTTACGTGATCGCATCGACCGACCCGCGATCGCGATGCACCAACACTCAACCTCACGCGATCGCATCACTAGTCCTGCGATCGCGAAGAGAAATCTCCCATCCTCATCTCGATACACTACGCGATCGCGTGGCAATGGCCGCGATCGCAGAGAACCATAACCTGCAATTTTATTGCAGCAAATCCAGCAGCCCCTTTTTGGCTCAAAATGGTCCGTTTGGAACCCCGAATTCATCCCGAGGCCCCCGGGACCCCAACGAAAACTACCAACATACTCCATAACACGATTCAAACTTGTTCCAATCATAAAAACACCATCCTAAACATCAAAATCAGCAATCACGCGCAGATTCAAGCCTAAGTTTCTTCAAAACTTCCGAAATCGACATTCGATCAAAAACCCGACCAAACGACCTCCGAATGACCTGAAATTTTACAGGCACCTCCAAAATCACCTAACGGAGCTACTGCAACTGTCGGAATTCCATTCCGACCCCCGGATCAAAATCTCACCTACCGTTCGGATTTCGCCAAAATTCAACCTTAGCCAATTCAAGCCTATTTCTACACCGGACCTCCAAATTCAATTCCGATTGCTCTCCTAAGTCATAAATGATCCCCCGAAACTAGTCGAATCATAAAAATCTGATTCAGAGCACTCTAACTCGATAGTCAACTCTAGGTTGACTTTCCATATTCAAACTTCCTTCAAACATGCTATTTGCTTCATTTTCAATTCAATTCACTCCTAACTCACTCGATACGCTCTAACACTGATATAAAAGCATAAAACATATAATTGTAACATGACGGGGTGGTAAATTCCCGTAACGACGGGCCGGGTCATTACATTCTCCCCAACTTAAACAAACGCTCATCCTCGAGCGTACCAGAGTGGTACTAGAAGCAACTCAATAGCTTGAATGACCTTACCCAGCATATATTCGGCGATCATACGTCATCCTATCTCACATAAGTCCGAAAACACCATATAGTCAAAATTTCACAGCCCATCTGAACCATAAATCACATTGCACTTTCCGAAATCATATCCCAATTGCTAATCCCATGTCTATATTCACGATACACTAGAATCCACTGCAATAACCCACACTCACCATTCCGGGTGAGATCATACGATGTATCGACAACCCCATCACTCGAGACGATAGTCTCTAATCACAACAACAGGCCACAATAACCGAATACTAGCTGAAAACCTCTTTCATTAGATACAGTCTTATTCCAACACCTCCATATCCTGCCCCCCGACAGCTAAAGCACGCGATATACCGAACCCATCTCTCAGGTCAACCATTCGTGAATCCATTTCCCTTTTAAAACTGGTACCACCATAGGTCTCGGAGCCAAACCTCAATTTTTACATTTCTAACAAGCTAAGATCCAATATGCTCGTATTCATTAATGACTCCAATGGTCATTTCGATTATAACACACCGCACTGGTGATAAGACACCTCAACACCGGCCTAAGCCACGACGAGCACAACATAGGCTCCAATAGAAACGTCTGAACACACTCGAATCATGACAACTCAAATCATGATAACCGTCTCCAGCAAAAGAGCTGCAATTCAATTCCTCTGTGACATCATAACATAGAACTGAGATCGCGTCTCGCATTATAGAATTAGAGTACCTGAATCCTCCTCGAGAGGTCATAACATCACGTGGCCTTGCCACGATTCGTGATTCTATCCCAACGTTATTACTCATGAAGCACCTCAAACCACTAAGCTCAAAACGGTTAGCCACGCACGGATCTAGGTCTTGAACCCACGCAATCAACCTCACCCACGGTGAAACAATTAACGTATGCTATCAAATCCTGAAAGGACACAACCGATGTGCCATTTGCCAAGCGATACTCAAAACGGACTTTTCCTCAGAAGTGGGGAAGTATTGTATACCCAGTAGCACATAACTAACTATATTTTCACAATATTCTGTTGCGGCGTGCAACCCGCTCGAATGACATACCCGTGGCAGCGTGCCACCCGATCTAGATACCATACCTGTGGCGGCGTGCCACCCGATCCAAGTAACCCTCGCTAAATAAATACGCGTCGAGTCAAGTTGATCATCATAATAAACATATATAGCCTCAAGTTTGGCCACAAGAAACGCATCTGACAAAGTTCCTCAATACCAGAACTAATCAATGGTAGATACTTCTACACTAAAATCCGCCACTAAGGTCCAACTGACAAAGCTATGCCTACCAGCCGTCCGCTGGTCCTGGGTACAACTACTCTGTTGGAGCATACTCTGATGCTCTCTGCTACGCATTTTGTGCCATTTTCCGACATAGTCCATAGCTCATTTGTCCAGACGACCTGTCTTATGTCAACCAGTCTGAAATAAGGTATCATAACCCAAATTCATCATATCAAGCTAAGAGAGAGGCACTAGGGCTTCCGATTTCCAATAACCACAAAATAGTGACGATACACGCGATATACAACCATTGCATAGGCGGATTACGAGAACTTCTAGTCTCCAACACATATGTAACACATGAATCGCTATACCTAGTTCCACACTCCACCGTATGAATACATAACGCACATGAAGCGCCCATTCGTTCCACGAAAGCCATCCAAGAATTTCACTATGCCATCAACGACTCAATTATTACAGTCGATCCAACAAGAGAATACCACCATGCCATTAGATATTATCAATTTACATTACCTTGTCCTTTTTGGACCATATTCCCTGCCAAGTTAATAGAATAGCAGTACCATTTTCTTAAATCATCATAAAGATCGATTCTTAATTCACCTGCAGTTGTCTGCGCTGCTCAATAATCTTTATTGACTTCCCATATATTATGCACTGATCTCAAAATCTAGAATATACCATTATCAACTTTCCATAACACATCGTATATACCATATCACACTAAGACAACATGGAAATTCATATCCATTTCCTCCGCCTCAACATCGACGTACTCAACTAGTCAAGGACTTTCGTGATCCCATATAGAAGAAAACTTATTACACATTCCACGCTTCGCATACCGACAAGAACATACTCATCTTCAAACCATGATAAAACACATCACAAACTATTTCTTCCCATTCATTGCATAAGTTTAACTGCCAGGACTGAGTCCTTATACCCATATCAAGTTACACAACTGCCAGCACTCAAGAGCTTTGCTGCAATGTCCGCAAGACTCATTACTTCAACCACACACCAGGAATCAATCGTATTCCTTTTTATACCATTCTGGTTTATTAACAAGTCGTTCCATTTACCCAGTTTCCTTTCTGATTCATCTCTAATTTCATATCAGTCTTTACTATAGTACCATAATACATCAACTCATGTTACCACACGAGACTCGTACACAAGATCACACGGTCTAAGACCCATAGGCCACTGAATACTCTCTCAATGTTTCCCAAAAGTACCACATTCTACCATACTTTATTTTGATGAACTTCCCGCGATTTGTTTTTTAATTGTTATCATTACTTCCCAATACGGATACCTAGAATCCCATCATTCACATGATATAACACAAGTCTTGATCTTCTCTAACGAAACCGCCATCTTTAGCCACATACACAAATCTTAAGGCACCTGACTGTTACAAGCAAAATCTTGAACACTGCAAAACCATTCTCGGGCATCATTCACCCTTATTCAGCTGTAATTCAACTGTCCTATTGAGTAGAACCACTCGTGTTTTGTTAGAACTCGGACATCGCAGAACATGATTACTTACAGGTACAATTCGCTATCTTTCTTTTCTATACACCGAACATTCCTTACCAACAGTAGTTCAAAACACCCTAGAACTTCATCAGATCTACGAAGCACCATAACCTTTACCAGAATTTCCCAACATACTTAGAGACAGAATCAACATAGCACACAATAGTGCAATCAGTTAATCAATACCAACCTCCCCAACTTAGCTCGAAGCCATTCATCAAAGCACTTTCAACTACTCATATCATTATTACTCAAGTGATGGCGAAATGTTAATATGAGATTAAACTCAAGTCATTTACAAGCCTTGACAGAGACTCGAATCATCGGAGACCTTAGCTCTTCTGCAATTCTTGTAGATATACATGCACCACCAATAAGCCCACTCTCTTTAGGTGACAGAAATCTTTCTAAGTCCCAAATTTTCTAAAAATTTCGGCAGAGTTCCCTTTGTAAATTGGCCTATCCACCTGCCAGAGAATCACCAAAACCATCCTAACAATACATTCACAACTCGACAAGACATCACAATGCATATCGACAACATTAGCCTCAATACTACACAAATCATATTATCATATTTGGTACATGAACATGCGTTGTACCTGCTCGAATCATAACACATATCAACTACCTTTCAATTACACATGAGAACCAATCCACCTATCTCGCCTCAATTTAGCATTTCAACACAATACCTTCCACCAGGATACACATAGCATAATCATTTTAGTCTTCCTGAGTTTGAACTCGTTCCACTACACATAAGGCACTTATATTACTGAGCGCTCGATGCGTACACAGATGTGCGGAAGGAATTTCAAAAGCATATCTCAAGCTGAATCAAGTACGCACGATAAGAATTCCAAGAAATGTGAAGTGTTTCCTAAAGGTTCGCAGCCTCCCGAGGATAAGTATAGGCGTCCCCGTACCGATCCACAAGACTCTACTAACCGGCTCAAGACTCATGAGGCCTAGTAAACCTAGGCTCTGATACCAACTTGTCACGACCCCAAATCTGGTCGTGATGGCGCCAAGCACACTGCTAGGCCAGCCCGACCAATCAACAACAATCAAGGAGCCACAAGCTCACTTTATCCAATTTAAGCATAACAGTGATAGATATATTAAAAACAGGGAACCAAGTCCCAACACGTGCCAACTCCCATAGACCGAAGGGGTCAAGAGTCATGAGCCTCTACAGAGTATACAAAGTGTAAATAGTGAATATAACCGTGCACAAGTGTGGGATAATCAGAACAAAATACAGACAAACTGGAGAATCAGGTCCTGCGAACGCTGGCAGCTACCTCGACTGTCCAAAAGCACTCCCGAGCCGCAATAGAATCAGCTCCACTGTGATGTACCTGGATCTGCACACAAGGTGCAGGGAGTTGGGTGTGAGTACTTCCAACTCAGCAGCAATAAAAGTAAATAATGCTGAAGGGAAGAAAACCATGATAGGCACTACCTCATGCTACACAGTACAGAACTATCTTTTTATTCCTTTCAAGCATATAGAAATCTCAATTTTAGCTACTTTCTTTCATAATAATATACCAATACCTGGATACAATCTCAAGTAGTGCAAGTCCGCACTCAAATCAGCCCCTCGGGCTCAGCACTCCTTATCAATTTACACCAGGAGATCTGGTCAATAAGGCAACTAATGCATGTGTGCCAGTAATGTATGAGTGCTGAATGTTATGCCACGTAGTACATGTAAACCAATGTATGTATTCCATGCAATGCATATGACCGCTACGGCGTGTAGCCCGATCCAATTTGGGTACCCGTGCTCACTATGGGGGTTCAGACTCCGGAGGGGCTCCTACAGCCCAAGCATAATATTAATATCACACCTGCTGCGGCGCGCAGCCCGATCCGTATACCACTGCGGTGTGCATTCCGATCCATGCATGTGTATGCATATGCTCACATGAAATGTCATGCCCTAACATATGGCCCTCGGCCCAATCAGTCTAACAAATAATCAAGAAAGCCCTACGGCAACCATATCATATTAGCTCACAGCTAAAAATGTTAATAAGACCTTGTTCAAGTTTTTCATAACCTTATAAAAATGCTGAATTGTCACGCCCCAAATCGAGGAACATGACCGGCGCCGGACCGGGTTGCCCCAGTCAAGCGGACCTGGGTGCCTTTCATTCCCACGCGTTACCCCTGTGTTGATTGTTTGTCATTAACCAAATATCTTACTAACCATGAATGATTTCACATTAAACAAATAAAACCATACGAGTGATTCATTTACAAGTTTGTAATTTTTACAACGCCCGACATAACATAATATATACATAATACTGGAGTCCCACAGTTTACATGTCTACAGAGCCTCTAGGATACAAAAGGGAAATACAATACTTGCCGGTAACAAGGCTCCGGCTATACCTTACAAAACCGAAATGAAATCTAAACCGAGTGGAATGAACCACACAAGGCCCCAAGGAAGAAAGGGGGCTCACCAAAACGGGCAGTGGAAGGAGAAGGATATTACTGCCGATGAGCTTGAAGTGCCTGCTACTGATCCACCTACAATCATAACACGAATGTAGCGTCCCCGGCAAAAGGGACGTCAGTACACTTGAATTGTACCGGTATGTATGGACAAACTTTGTCCCAAGTAAACTCAAGCCATTAAATTACATCAACAATTAATTAAGCCAGCCAACCATGTTTCCACATTTTTCCTCATTTCAAATAATTCTCACACAAAGCACTTTCTACGATCAACCAATTTCACAATAACCAATCAATCACGTAAAGCACAAGTAGTCAAACAAAGGGGCAATCAGTGCCCCACATGTTGCAAACTCTCCTGCTGTCTCCTTTCACAATTTCACATTATTGATTTATGTATCAATTTTCACTAGCGATTTCGATCGCTTTCCATCCTTATTGCCCCTGACCACCCTTATTACCTCGGCCACCCTTATCACCCCAACCCACACCTTATTTCACCACGTTGCGGCACGCAACACGACCCCGCCTTACAGTTTGAAAACACAACAATTTCAAACAGCAGATAAGGTACTACACACAATTTCAACAAGTTCAAATAAGCAACTTACACATTGGTTCATGTTCTCAATTTCTTCTCAATTCAATATCACAACCATGTTACAATATTTCCACAATTCAAGTGTTTCATCTCTTTCCACAATAAACCAATTTTCAAGTGTTTCGTTTGTTTTCCACAAGGTGCCATATAGGCCATCATAGTCATTATTCACAATTCTTTTGCCAAATTAAACTCTCATTTTATATCACTCATAGCTCAACAACAAACTTTAAATATCCAACAACAACATCAAGAATTTCACACAATTTGTCAATTTAACACGAACAAACAAACTTCACACATATAGGCGATTTCACAAGAATCAAAATTAGCCATACATACCTGGTGATGATTTTTCCACCTACTTTATGCTTACCCAAGATATCCTACTCTTGCCAACCTTGTTCTTGAAGACTCTTACTTCTACTCACTTCTTTTACTAGAAATCAAGTTCAATAATCATGCATGAGTGTAAAAATTCTATCTTCAAAAGCTATTATATGCAAACCTCTCTTTACCCAATTAAAACTGAAAATCAAGAAAATAGTTAGGGTTTTTACCTTGAAAAGATTGGGGAAGTTGAATCCTTGCCCTAGGATCCCTTGGAATTAAATGGTTGGAACAATCTTTGAAGATGAAGAACTTCTCTCTCTAAAAACCCTCTCTTCTCTCTCTAATTTTTGGTAAGATAATATGATAAAATGAAGAAGAAGTGTGTTATATTAAAGAAGAGATCGGGTCAAAATGTTACAAAAATCTGGTCCGGGGTCAATTATGCGGTGCACTATGCGACCGCAGAATCAACATGCGGTACGCATAGTGACCGCAGAATTGCCCCAAATTTTACACAGGTTCTGTTAAGGAATGCGGTCACTATGCGGACCGCATGTTGATTCCGCGGTCGCAAAGTGCACCGCAGATTTGACATGCGATCGCATATCGACCGCACTTTTGACACGATTTTGGGCAACTCTCTGGAACGTTTTGCGGCAAGAATGCGGTCCGCATGTCAGGTTTTCGGTCGCATTCTTGACCGCATATTTGACATTTTTTTTTCAGAAAAATTAATTCTCTACATTTTTGAAACTTAAATCACTACCAAGGGTCCGAACCGCGGCGAGCTTGCTAACACATTTATTCGGACCATGACACCACAACTACTAGGTTTTATGCACAAAATTTTTTTACGGGGCCTTACATCCTCCCCCTTAAGATCATTCGTCCTCGAATGAGGATTTTGAAATAAATGAGTTGGTTTCGAAAGACATGATATGCAACCATCAAAATTTTGACTAACTCTTATATTTTAGAAAAATTTCGCCAGAGTTTCCTTTGTATTATGGACATATCCACCTGTCCGAGGGCCCCCGAAACACATTACCAAACAACAATATACAACTACAACACTTTTCACAACTGGTATACACTTTCTTACCTCAACGAATGCACATATTCTATCACATTGTTACAATTGCACATAAACTAGTCACTTCAATGAATTCTTACCTTATTTAACCATTTTAACACACCATGTACACTTAACAAACCATTACCAATCTACACTTACTATTAGTTGTTTATTAAACACGTAAATCTTTATAAGGCTTTCATTTGTCAAGAACGGTTCAAGTGACCCAAGGTAACAACACATTTAACTCATTACAAAATGAAGGAGACTTTACTAATACTAAGAGGGAAACGACATAGGCAAGATGACAGTTACTAGGAGTAGAAGGGTCACCTAATTTCTTCTAGGCTTGATCAAACAAATGGGGGTACTTTTCCTTCATCTCTTTTTCCGCTTCCCATGTGGCCTCCTCGACTTGTTGACTTCGCCACAATACTTTAACAGAGGCAACTTCCTTATTTCTCAACTTACGGACTTGCCTATCAAGAATGGCAACCGGAACTTCTTCATATGACAAATTTTCATTAACCTCTATAGCTTCGACTGGCATGATGGTGGATGGATCTCCAATCACTTTCTTCAACATGGACACATGGAATACCGGGTGCACTGATGACATCTCAGGAGGCAACTCTAGCCTATAAGCAACTTGACCAATCTTTTGAACGATTCGATATGGCCCGACATACCTAGGACTCAATTTCCCTTTCTTTCCGAATCGCATGACTCCCTTCATAGGAGATACCCTCAAGAACACCCAATCATCGACTTGAAACTCCAAATCCCTTCGACGAACGTCCGCATAGGACTTTTGACGACTCTGTGCTGTTTTCATTCTCTCCTGAATAACCTTGACCTTTTCCATAGTTTCGTACACCATATCTGGCCCTAGCGATTCCGCTTCACCTACCTCAAACCACCCGATTGGCGATCTACATCTTCTCCCGTACAATGCCTCAAACGGGGCCATTTGAATGCTAGCATGATAGCTGTTATTGTAAGCAAATTCTATCAGTGGCAAGTGTTCATCCCAATTACCTTTAAAATCTAGGACACAAGCCCGCAACATATCTTCAAGCGTCTGAATGGTCCGCTCGGCCTGTCCATCGGTCTGTGGATGGAAAGTTGTGCTGAGATTCACCTGAGTTCCCAAACCTTGCTGGAACTTCTTCCAAAAGTTAGCGGTGAACTGAGCCCCGCGATCTGAGATGATAGAAAGTGGAGTGCCATGAAGCCTTACTATCTCTTTGATGTACAATCTTGCATATTGCTCGGCAGTATCAGTGGACTTGACAGGCAGGAAGTGAGCTGATTTGGTGAGTCGATCTACTATCACCCATATTGAATCGAACTTACGCTGAGTGCGAGGTAACCCCACCACGAAATCCATATTGATCATCTCCCATTTCCACCTTGGTATTTCTATGAGCTGAGTTAATCCACCGGGTCGTTGATGCTCGGCCTTCACTTGTTGACAGTTCGGACATTTAGCTACAAAGCCTGCTACATCCTTTTTCATACCGTTCCACCAATAAATCTCTTTGAGATCGTGATACATTTTCGTTGAACCAGGGTGCACAGAATACCTGGAAGTATGAGCCTCTGCCATCACTCTTTCCCGGAGCTCGTCCACATCCGGAACACATAGCCTATCTTGACACCGCAATACACCATCTTCGCTGCTGAGTACAAATGCTGAGGTCTTGTCATTCATGACTGCTTCCTTCACCCGAACCAATGCTGGATCCATGAACTATTTTTCCTTGATTTCCGTGACCAATGATGATTCTGCTCCATTATGCACCAAAATATCCCCCTCGTCCTGACGCCGAGATACGAACCCCCAAACTGGCTAATTGGTAAACCTCTCGAGCTAGGGGTCTCTGATCCACACCCAAATGAGCGAAACTACCCATGGATTTCCGACTAAGAGCGTCAGCTACCACATTTGCCTTCCCTGGATGGTACAATATGTCCATATCATAGTCCTTGAGTAGTTTTAACCACCGCCGCTGTCTCAGATTCAGCTCTTTCTGCTTGAACAAATACTGGAGGCTCTTGTGGTCTCGAAACACATCTACATGAACCCCATAAAGATAGTGTCGCCATATTTTCAAGGCAAACACAACAGCTGCAAGTTCCAAATCATGCATCAGATAATTCTTCTCATGGTTCTTGAGTTGCCTCGAAACATAAGCTATAACCTTTCCTTGCTGCATCAATACACATCCCAAACTGACTCTGGAGGCATCACAATAAACTACAAATCCCTCTATGCCTTCTGGCAAGGCCAATACTGGTGCCGAGGTCAATCTTGACTTCAATTCTTGGAAACTTTTCTCACATGCTTCGGACCACTGGAACTTAACTGCTTTCCGTGTCAATTTAGTCAATGGGGAGGCGAGGGTTGAGAATCCCTCTACAAACCTCCGATAGTACCCTGCCAGACCCAAAAAGCTGCGAATCTCTGTCGGGGTCGTGGGTCTAGGCCAATCTTTCACCGCCGCAATCTTCTGAGGATCCACCATAATTCCCTCACTGGAAATAACATGCCCTAGAAAAGCTACGGACTCCAACCAAAACTCACATTTTGAGAACTTGGCATACAATTGATGCTGAAGAAGGGTCTGCAATGCTGCTCTGAGGTGAACGGCATGATCTTCCCTGCTCCGAGAGTAGATGAGAATATCATCAATGAATACAATCACAAAGGAATCTAGGAATGGCTTGAAAACCCGATTCATAAGGTCCATGAAAGTTGCTGGGGCGTTGGTTAGCCCAAAAGACATAACCAAAAACTCAAAGTGACCATAACGAGTTCTGAAGGCGGTTTTAGGAATATCCTGCTCCCTGATTTTCAACTGGTGGTACCCAGACCGTAAATCAATCTTTGAGAAGAACCTCGCTCCCCGCAATTGGTCAAACAGATCATCCACTCGAGGCAATGGATATTTATTCTTAATGGTGACTTTGTTAAGCCGCCGATAATCAATACACATTCGAAGTGACCCATCCTTCTTTCTGACAAAGAGAACTGGAGCACCCCATGGTGATACACTCGGTCGTATGAACCCTTTTTCTAATAAATCCCTCAGTTGCTCCTTTAACTCCCTTAACTCTGCTGGCGCCATTCTGTAAGGTGGAATGGATATTGGCTGAGTATCCGGCAATACATCAATTCCGAAATCAATCTCCCTATCCGGCGGGATGCCTGGAAGCTCATCTGGAAACACTTCAGGAAATTCATTCACAATTGGCACGGACTCGAGGGTAGGCACATCTGAGGTGGTATCCGTTACCCGAAGCAGGTGATAGATACACCCATTCTTAATCATCTTCGAAGGCTTAAGGTAGGAAATAAACCTACCCATTGGCACCACACCATTTCCTCTCCATTCAATGACTGGCTCATTAGGGAACTCGAGCCTCATAACTCTCGTCCGACAGTTCAAGCTTGGCAAAGCACGAATAGAGCCAATCCATCCCCATAATTACATCAAAATCTACCATCCCAAGCTCAATAAGATCGGCGATGGTATCACGACCACCCACCGTAACAACACAATTCCTATAGACTCATGAGGCGGTAATAGAATCACCGATTGGAGTCGACACAGAGAACGGCTCATGAAGCTGTTCGGGTACTATCCCAAAATTTGAAGCAATGAATGGAGTAACATAAGACAAGGAGGACCCTGGATCAATAAGGGCATAGCAATCAATAGTCTGAACAGACATGATACCTGTAACAACATCCGGAGAAGCCTCGGCATTTTGGCGGCCACTCAATGCATAGAATCGGCTAGGTCCACCCCTACCCTGAGCTCCACCCCTAGCTGCACCACGCCCTGCTGCTGCTGGAGTACGCGCTGAAGAACCGGATGACTGAGCAGATCCCCTACCTATACCCTGACGGGGTGCACGGCAGTCCCGCTGAATGTGACCTCTCACCCCGCACCCGAAGCACACTGGAAGGTCAAGGTAGCATGTCTCTGTATGAAATCTCCCACACTTGGGGCATGTTGGTCTCCCCGGTTGCTGGGATCTCACCCCAAGATGACCAGACTGACGAGACCTTCTGCTGTCTGAACCAGGTCTCGAGTAACTGCCCTGCTGATGACTGTGCACGGATGGTGGTGCACTCGCGGAGGACTGAGCATATGACCGGGATGGCCCTGATGACCCCCTCCCTGGAAGTGATCTCCCTAAACGACCCATTGACCGGGCCCTGCTGCTACTTTCTCTTTCTGCACGAATCTTCAATTTCCTGGCCTCTGTGGCCTGAGCAAACCCCACAATCCTCCCATAGTTCATGTCCGAGTGCAAAGCTGCTGTGGCGGCCTCATTCACCACCAAAGGGCTAAGGCCCTGAACAAACCGTCGAACCCGGGCATCCATGGTCGACACTAAATGAGGAGCATACTTGGACAACCTTACGAACTCCATGTGATACTCCCAAACACTCATACTGCCCTGCTTGAGGACCTCGAACTCCGTGGCGCGGGCCGCCATCACCTCGGCAGGCAAGAAGTGGTCCATAAATGCATCTACGAACTCATCCCATCTGGCCGGAGGGCCTCCTTCCTCACGGGAATCCTCCCACATTTCGAACCATGAACGTGCCGCTCCCTTCAGCCTGTAAGAGGCCAACTCTACCCCCTCTATATCTGTAGCCTTCATCACTCTGAGGGTCTTGTATATCTCATCAAGGAATTCCTGTGGGTCAGCCTCGGGATCGGTACCTGAAAATTCTGGAGGGGCCAATCGCAAGAACTGGTGGACTCTGGAGCCAAAGGAATCTCCCTGTCCGCTGGAGGATGCAGGGGCATCATGGGATCTCTGGGCCTGGGCGGCCACTAACTGTGTTAACATATGAATGGCTCCCCTAAGTTCTTCATTAGAGATACCAGAGCCCAAAGCGGGAACTGTATCTGAGTCAGGAACACTGGTAGGAGGAATGGTGGCATCCTCTGCCGCAGCTGGAATAGGGACACTTGGGTTTTGAACAGATGGGCCAGGCAAATTCGGGACTAGTGGGTCATTCTCTCCCACGGCATCGGGTACACGATTAACAGCCGCACTTGGGCCGGCATTGGCCCTAAGGCCGAGTCTAGCCTTCTTCTTAGGTGCCATATTCTGAAAATTTGGGAACAAGGCACGAATTAGACACAGTCCGAACCGCGGCACGCATTCCTAACACATCATTCGGACCATGACACCACATCATTCGGACCATGACACCACAGGTGATAGATACACCCCTTCTTAATAATGATCACAAGGGAGTAAGAAATCGTTACCCAACAATTGTCTCTGAAAAGCACGCAAAAAGTACTCAAAACCGAGTTCCCTAGTGTCACGCCCCAAATCGAGGAACATGACCGGCGCCTCACCGGGTTGCCCCAGTCAAGCGGACCTGGGTGCCTTTCATTCCCACGCGTTACCCCTGTGTTGATTGTTTGTCATTAACCAAATATCTTACTAACCATGAATGATTTCACATTAAACAAATAAAACCATACGAGTGATTCATTTACAAGTTTGTAATTTTTACAACGCCCGACATAACATAATATATACATAATACTGGAGTCCCACAGTTTACATGTCTACAGAGCCTCTAGGATACAAAAGGGAAATACAATACTTGCCGGTAACAAGGCTCCGGCTATACCTTACAAAACCGAAATGAAATCTAAACCGAGTGGCATGAACCACACAAGGCCCCAAGGAAGAAAGGGGGCTCACCAAAACGGGCAGTGGAAGGAGAAGGATATTACTGCCGATGAGCTGAAGTGCCTGCTACTGATCCACCTACAATCATAACACGAATGTAGCGTCCCCGGCAAAAGGGACGTCAGTACACTTGAATTGTACTGGTATGTATGGACAAACTTTGTCCCAAGTAAACTCAAGCCATTAAATTACATCAACAATTAATTAAGCCACCCAACCATGTTTCCACATTTTTCCTCATTTCAAATAATTCTCACACAAAGCACTTTCTACGATCAACCAATTTCACAATAACCAATCAATCACGTAAAGCACAAGTAGTCAAACAAAGGGGCAATCAGTGCCCCACAGGTTGCAAACTCTCCTGCCGTCTCCTTTCACAATTTCACATTATTGATTTATGTATCAATTTTCAATAGCGATTTCGATCGCTTTCCATCCTTATTGCCCCCGACCACCCTTATTACCTCGGCCACCCTTATCACCCCAACCCACACCTTATTTCACCACGTTGCGGCGCGCAACACGACCCCGCCTTACAGTTGAAAACACAACAATTTCAAACAGCAGATAAGGTACTACACACAATTTCAACAAGTTCAAATAAGCAACTTACACATTGGTTCATGTTCTCAATTTCTTCTCAATTCAATATCACAACCATGTTACAATATTTCCACAATTCAAGTGTTTCATCTCTTTCCACAATAAACCAATTTTCAAGTGTTTCGTTTGTTTTCCACAACGTGCCATATAGGCCATCATAGTCATTATTCACAATTCTTTTGCCAAATTAAACTCTCATTTTATATCACTCATAGCTCAACAACAAACTTTAAATATCCAACAACAACATCAAGAATTTCACACAATTTGTCAATTTAACACGAACAAACAAACTTCACACATATAGGCGATTTCACAAGAATCAAAATTAGCCATACATACCTGGTGATGATTTTTCCTCCTACTTTATGCTTACCCAAGATATCCTACTCTTGCCAACCTTGTTCTTGAAGACTCTTACTTCTACTCACTTCTTTTTACTAGAAATCAAGTTCAATAATCATGCATGAGTGTAAAAATTCTATCTTCAAAAGCTATTATATGCAAACCTCTCTTTACCCAATTAAAACTGAAAATCAAGAAAATAGTTAGGGTTTTTACCTTGAAAAGATTAGGGAAGTTGAATCCTTGCCCTAGGATCCCTTGGAATTAAATGGTTGGAACAATCTTTGAAGATGAAGAACTTCTCTCTCTAAAAACCCTCTCTTCTCTCTCTAATTTTGGTAAGATGAAATGATAAAATGAAGAAGAAGTTTGTTATATTAAAGAAGAGATCGGGTCAAAATGTTACAAAAATCTGGGCCGGGGTCAATTATGCGGTGCACTATGCGACCGTAGAATCAACATGCGGTCCGCATAGTGACCGCAGAATTGCCCCAAATTTTATACAGGTTCTGTTAAGGAATGCGGTCACTATGCGGACCGCATGTTGATTCTGCGGTCGCAAAGTGCACCGCAGATTTGAAATGCGATCGCATATCGACCGCACTTTTGACACGATTTTGGGCAACTCTCTGGAACGTTTTGCGGCAAGAATGCGGTCCGCATGTCAGGTTTGCGGTCGCATTCTTGACCGCATATTTGACATTTTTTTTTCGGAAAAATTAATTCTCTACATTTTTGAAACTTAAATCACTACCAAGGGTCCGAACCGCGGCGAGCAAGCTCGCCGCGAAGAATTCTACGCATTCCTAACACATTTATTCGGACCATGACACCACAACTACTAGGTTTTATGCACAAAATTTTTTTACGGGGCCTTACATGAATAGCAAAAATACCATTTTAAAACTTAAATTTAGAATAAAATATGCACAGTGTTATCAATACAGTGATACCAATCCCTGAAAGACTCAAATAATTGGCACGAAGCCCAAACATGATAATTAGTCCAATTCATTTCAACAATTAGGTATTATTATTTATTACGCGGGACGGACCAAGTCACAATCCCCAATGGTGCTCTACCCTACGCCCGTTATCCGGCGTGCAAGTCACCTCAACACAGCACTAAGATGTGCAAGTCCGGGGTTTACTAAACCTCAAGACATCATTTACAAGTATTACCCACCTCGAACCGACGAAAGCTCATGCCCGCGACGCCTTAGCTCCTCGAACCGGCATCCACGCACGTCCAAACTAGCACAAATCAGCATAAATATATCAAAATAGGCTAATTAGACAAAACCCAATCGAAATAACTCGGTTTACACCAAAACCCACAAAGTTGTCAAAACCCGACTTTTGGTGCGCTTCTCGAAAAATTATAAAAGTTACATATTCGGAACCCTCGTCTCAATACGAGTCTAGGCATATCAAATTTACCAAATTCGGACTCCATATGCTCGCTCAAATCGGTATTTTTCTACAATTTAGGCCTAGGCTTAAACCCACATTTAATCCTCCATTTTCATAGAAATAATCCATGATTTCATGATAAAAGCGTGTAATTAAACCACGAAACTTACCTCCGACAATATCCCGATGATCTCCCAGCTATTTCCCGTCACTTTCTCACTCTAGGCTTCAAAAATGGAGGGTTTTGCATATGAACCCGTAATGAAATGTTTCTGGACTTAAACTCACTGCCTGGGCCATTTACTCTACGCGATCGCAGCACTGGGAGTGCGATCGCGATGCACAAAAACCCGGCTGCCAACTTTCCTCTATGCGATCGCGTGAGCCTGGACGCGATCGCAGTGCTCAACTCAGTGACCCTACGCGATCGCATCAATGGGGTCACGATCGCACTGCTCAAGAACACGACCTTACGCGATCGCATCGACCGACCCGCGATCGCGATGCACCAACACTCAACCTCACGCGATCGCATCACTAGTCCTGCGATCGCGAAGAGAAATCTCCCAGCCTCATCTCGATACACTACGCGATCGCGTGGCAATGGTCGCGATCGCAGAGAACAATAACCTGCAATTTTATTGCAGCAAATCCAGCAGCCCCTTTTTTGGCTCAAAATGGTCCGTTTGGACCCCCGAATTCATCCCGAGGCCCCCAGGACCCCAACGAAAATTACCTACATACTCCATAACATGATTCAAACTTGTTCCAATCATAAAAACACCATCCTAAACATCAAAATCAGCAATTACGCACAGATTCAAGCCTAAGTTTCTTCAAAACTTCCGAAATCGACATTCGATCAAAAACCCGACCAAACGACCTCCGAATGACCTGAAATTTTGCAGGCACCTCCAAAATCACCTAACGAAGCTACTGCAACTGTTGGAATTCCATTCCGACCTCCGGATAAAAATCTCACCTACCATTCGGATTTCGCCAAAATTCAACCTTAGCCAATTCAAGCCTATTTCTACACCGGACCTCCAAATTCAATTCTGATTGCTCTCCTAAGTCATAAATGATCCCCCAAAACTAGTCGAATCATCGGAATCTGATTCCGAGCACTCTAACTCGATAGTCAACTCTAGGTTGACTTTCCATATTCAAACTTTCTTCAAACATGCTATTTGCTTCATTTTCAATTCAATTCACTCCTAACTCACCCGATAGGCTCTAACAGTGATATAAAAGCATAAAACATATAATTGCAACATGATGGGGTGGTAAATTCCTGTAACCATTCCTAGGTCGACTTAACACTGTTCCGACTACGGACCATTTTCTAACTTTAAAGCTCTTATTTAGGGACTAAGTGTCCCAAAATGCTCTAAATTTCATAACCGACTCTCCCGACAAACCCCAATAGGAGAAATGAACTTAGGGAAACAGTTAAATTGGGGATTGGGGCGTAATTTTCTAAAATGACCGGCCGGGTCGTTACATCTTCCCACACTTAAATGATTCGTTCATCCTCGAACGAGCATAGAAAACATACCTGGAGTAGTGAAAAGATGAGGGTACTGGCTGCGCATATCCTGCTCGGTCTCCCACGTCGCATCCTCGACCTGCTGGCCCCGCCACTGAACCTTTACTGAAGCTATGTTCTTTGACCTTAGCTTCCTGACCTGCCTGTCTAGAATGGATACTAGCTCCTCAACATAAGATAGATCTTTGTCTAGCTGAATAGAAGTGAAATCCAACACATGCGACGGGTCACCGTGGTATCTCCGGAGCATAGAGACATGAAATACGGGGTGAACTCCGGCTAGACTAGGAGGTAAGGCCAATTCATAAGAAACCTCCCTAACACGCCTCAAAATCTCAAAAGGGCCAATAAACCTAGGACTCAGCTTTCCTTTCTTCCCAAATCTCATAACGCCCTTCATGGGCGAGACTCGAAGCAGAATCTGCTCACCAAACATAAAAGCCACATCGCGAACCTTCTTGTCCGCATAACTCTTCTGTCTAGACTGGGCTGCACGAAGTCTGTCCTGGATCACCTTGACCTTGTCCATTGCATCCTGAACCATATCAGTACCTAGCAGCCTAGCCTCGCCCGGCTCGAACCAACCCACGGGAGACCTGCACCTCCTACCATATAGGGCCTCATACGGTGCCATCTGAATACTGGACTGGTAGCTGTTGTTATAAGCAAACTCCACCAGTTACAAGAAGTGATCCCATGTACCTCCAAACTCAATCACGCATGCACGGAGCATATCCTCCAAAATCTGAATAGTGTGCTCGGACTGACCATCAGTCTGGGGGT
This sequence comes from Nicotiana noctiflora, assembly GCA_032618575.1. Taxonomy (NCBI): domain Eukaryota; kingdom Viridiplantae; phylum Streptophyta; class Magnoliopsida; order Solanales; family Solanaceae; genus Nicotiana; species Nicotiana noctiflora. The sequence goes on along the minus strand of JASVEL010000790.1, from coordinate 56,234 downwards.
GAAAGGCTGTGCTCAGCTCTACCCGAGTACCTAACTCCTGCTGTACGGCTCTCCAGAACCGTGAAGTGAACCGAGTGCCTCTATCCGAAATGATGGAAACTGGAATACCATGCAGCCGAACTATCTCCCTGATATAGATCTCCGCCAGTCGGCTCCGATGAATAAGTAGTGCTCACCGGTATAAAATGGGCGGACTTGGTCAGCCAATCCACAATAACCCAAATGGAATCCAACTTCCTAACAGTCCGTGGAAGCCCAGATACAAAGTCCATGGTGATGCGCTCCCATTTCCACTCTGGAATCTCAATCTGCTGCATTCATACTTCACCTGCTGGCAGTTGAGGCATCTGGAAACATAATCAACTATATCCCTCTTCATCCGCCTCCACCAGTAATGTTGTCTCAAGTCCTGATACATCTTCACGGCACCCGGATGGATGGAATGCCGCGAGATATGGGCCTCTGCTAGAATCAGCTCTCAAAGATCATCTACATTGGGCACACAAATATGCCCCTACATCCTCATAACTCTATCATCCCCGATGGTAACATCTCGAGCATCACCACGCCGAACTCTATCCTGAAGGACAAGCAAATGAGGGTCATCGAACTGACGCTCCCTGATGCGGTCAAATAGAGAAGACCGAGAAACCACACAAGCTAGAACCCGGCTGGGCTCCGAAAGATCCAGTCTAACAAACTGCCTGGCTAAAGCCTGAACATCCATCGTCATAGGCCTCTTCAAAGCTGGTAGATACGCCAAACTCCCCAAACTCTCTGCCCGGCGACTCAAGGCATCGGCAAGCACATTAGCCTTGCCAGATGATAGAGAATAGTAATATCATAGTCCTTCAGTAGCTCCAACAATCTCCTCTGACGCATATTCAGGTCCTTTTGCTTAAGCAAGTGCTGCAAACTCCGGTGATCAGTGTAAATCTCACAAGGAACCCCATATAAGTAATGACACCAAATCTTCAAGGCGTGAACAATGGTAGCTAGCTCCAAATCATGAAAAGGATAGTTCTTCTCATGCACCTTCAGCTGTCTGGATGCATAGGCAATCACCCTACCGTCCTGCATCAATACTGCGCCGAGTCCAATTCGTGAGGCATCACAATATACCATATAGGACCCCGAACCTATAGGCAATATCAATATAGGGGCCGAAGTCAAAGCCGTCTTGAGCTTCTGAAAGCTCGCCTCACACTCGTCTGTCCACTGGAAAGGGGCACCCTTTTGGGTCAATCTGGTCATAGGTGCTGCAATCGAAGAGAACCCCTCTACGAAACGACGGTAATAGCCCGCCAAACCAAGGAAACTGCGAATCTCAGGTAGCGGAGGAGGGTCTGGGACAACTTTGCACGGCCTCCACCTTCCTCGGATCTACTCGAATACCATCATTCGACACCACGTGGCCCAAAAATGCCAATGAACTCAACCAGAATTCACATTTAGAGAACTTGGCATATAGCTTCTTCTCCCTCAGAATATGAAGCACTATCCTCAAATGCTGCTCGTGCTCTTCCCGAATCTGGGAATATACTAGAATATCATCAATGAAGACAATCACGAACGAGTCCAGATAAGGCCTGAACACACTGTGCATCAAATGCATAAAGGCTGCTGGAGCATTAGTCAGCCCAAAAGACATCACGAGGAACTCATAGTGGCCATACCGAGTCCTGAAGTCAGTCTTCGGGATATGTAGCTCCCGAATCTTCAACTGATGATACCTAGAGTGCAAATCAATCTTAGAAAATACCTGTGCGCCCTGTAGCTGGTCAAATGAATCATCGATGCGAGCCAAAGGATACCGGTTCTTCACTGTAACCTTGTTCAGCTGACGATAGTCAATACACATACGCATAGAACCATCTTTTTTCTTCACAAACAACACAGGAGCACCCCAAGGCGAAACACTGGGTCGAATGAAACCCTTACCTAATAACTCCTGTAACTGATCCTTCAACTCCTTCAACTCAGGAGGAGCCATACGGTACGGTAGAATAGAAATGGGCTGAGTGCCCGGCAACAAATCAATAGCAAAATCAATATCTCTGTCGGGCGGCATGCCCGGGAGATCAGCTGGAAATACATCAGCAAAGTCACGTACCACAGGAACGGAATCAATAGAAGGAGTGTCAATACTAACGTCCCCCACATAAGCTAAATAAGCAGCACACCCTTTCTCAACCATACGCTGAGCTCTGAGGAAGGAAATGACACGGCTAGGGTTGTGATCTAGAGTACCACTCCACTCAATACGTGGAATGCCTGGCATAGCCAGCGTCACGGTCTTGGAGTGACAATCAAGAATAGCATAATGGGGAGACAAACAGTCCATGCCCAGAATAATATCAAAATCGACCATCCCGAGCAATAATAGATCCGCTCTGGTCTCAAAATCACAAATGGTAACCAAACACGACCGATATACACGGTCTATAGCCAAAGAACCACCAATCGGAGTGGAAACATAAATGGGGGCACTCAAAGAATCCCGAGGCACACCCAGATGAGGAGCAAAGTAAGAAGACACATACGAAAAAGTGGAACCAGGGTCGAATAGAACCGATGCCTCCCTATGACCAACCAAAATAATACCTGTGATAACAGAATCAGATGCAATAGCCGCAGTGCGATCAGGAATAGCATATAATCTGGCCTGTCCCCCCTCTAGAGGGTGGCCTCTGGAACCCTGACCCCCCGCCCCTAGCTGGCTGGGCAGGTAGAGTGGCAGCTGGAGCTGGAATGATGGCCTGCTGGCCCTGAGAACCACGCTGATACTGCGAAGACTGAGGAGGTGCTCCCCTCCTGTGCCTGGGGCACTCCCTAACCAGATGGAATGTATCCCCGCACCCAAAGCAAGCTCTAGAAGGACACAGTGACTGTGACTGCCCGGCCTCACCCCCACTAGTCTGACCCCTAGAAGGACCCCGCGCAGGAGGTGCACTGGAAACTAGGGGATCATAATAAGGCTCCTGAGGTGCTGGAAGAGCTGAAGTACTACCGGCTGCTGGCAATGCTGAGTGAACTGGCCGTCCGGGATAACCCCAGCCAAAACGACCGGCTGCTGAAGTGCGGGCACAAGAGAAATGGCCCGACTCATGAGACCTCTTAGCCTCTCTCTCTCCCCGTTCTCTAGGGAGCATACTCTCAATCCTCCTGGCAATGCTCACGGCCTGCTGATAAGATATATCTGTCTCCAACTCTCTGGCCATGCTGGATCGGATCGGCGGAATCAGGCCCTCAATAAATCTCTGCACCCTCTCCCGGACCGTGGCCACCAAAGCTGGTGCATGCCTGGCGAGACAGGTGAAACTGATAGCATACTCCGATACTGACATGGAGCCCTGTCGCAACCGCTCAAACTCCAAGCACCAAGAATCCCTAAGGCTCTTGGGAACAAACTCCCTCAAAAATAGATCTGAAAACTACGTCCAGGTCAATGAAGCAGACTCTTCTGGACTATCCAATTCATACGTGCGCAACCAATCATAAGCGGCCCCACAAAACTGAAAAACAGTGAAGGAAACCCCGCTGGTCTCTACAATCCGCATAGTACGAAGAATACGATGACACTCCTCTAGAAAACCCAATGCATCATCCGAAGCCAAACCACTGAACACTGGAGGGTCATATTTCTTGAACCTCTCCAATCTACGCTGCTCGTCCTCAGAGGCAGCTGGTCCACCTCCGGGCTGTGCTCGGGCGGCATGAGGCATAACCAAGGCCTCTGGAACCTGTCCCACTAGCACACGCTGCTCAGGTGTAACGACTGCGGGAGTCTGGGCCCCTCTCCTGCCTTGGATGTAGCTGCGACGAGAGGAAGCAGTCCTGCCTGAGCTAAAGTGGTATACATATAGGGTCTCCTGTAGGGTCTCCTATAGTGCTGGAGTAGTAGCAGCTGTAGTCGGTGTACCAGGTGCCTGCGCTCCAACCTGGTCTACCTGTGGCACCTCAGCAGTGGCGCACGCAGGTGCTGTGGCTGCACCTCGGGCGCGTCCTCATCCTCTACCTTGGCCCCGGCCTCTAACGGCGGCAACAGAGGGCGCAGGTACCTGATCATCGCGAGTAGTACGTGTCCTCGCCATCCGTGAGAGAATAGAAAGCAATAGTTGAGATTTGGTGCCAAAAATGTCGCACGACAAGGAATTCAAAAGAAATGAAGAGTTTCCTAAATAGTTACATAGCCCCTCGTAGATAAATACAGACGTCTCCGTATCGATCAGCGAGACTCTAAGTAACCGGTCTGTGTCCCGTGACTCCTATGAACCTAGAGCTCTGATACCAACTTGTCATGACCCTAGTTCACCAATCGTGAACATGTCGTGATGGCACCCAGTCCCCATGACTAGTTAAGCCTAAAACGTTGCGGAATATACAAGTCTATGAACATTTAATAAGAATTAGCGGAAAATAAGATAAAAGGGGTGTAATTCGTGCCGCTTGGCACATACACCCATCAAATACACTGTACAAAACACCACCAAGAATCCGGAATCCCACTGGTAACACAGACAAAAAGAGAACATACAACTGTAGCTCTTTGTGTAAAGAGTATCTAACAACGGAATAAAGGAAAACATCTGCTAGCACTAGTAGAATAGAAGGAAGGCCTCCGGATCCGCGGACGTAGCAGAATCATACCTCGAAGTCTCCCAGAAAGCCGCGGAATCACCTAATACGAGCCTGCTCTGATGTACCTGGATCTGCACAATAAAAGTGTGTAGAAGAGTAGTATGAGTACACCACGGCGGTACTCAGTAAGTGCCAAGCCTAACCTCGATGGATTAGTGACGAGGATGGTCAGGGCCCTACTGAGGGAAACATAATATAATAATAATAACAACAATAAGCAGTTTAAATGATAATAATTACGAAATAACGACAATAAAGTGATCACTACAACCGTCTACGATTAAATAACAACAAGTAACAAACTCAATCACTAACTCAGGATCTCCGAGAATCGAACCCGCAGTCCCTACCAATAACTCAGGATCTTCGGGAATCGAACCCGCAGTCCCTACCAATAACTCAGGATCTCCGGGAATCGAACCCGCAGTCCCTACCAATAACTCAGGATCTCCGGGAATCGAACATGCAGTCCCTACCAACACATCAATTAAAGAAAACACACAGGGAGAGTATAATATGGTTAATTACAACTTCACCGAAGCTAGTGCCGACAATTTATCAAGAAGTTAAAGTAAGTCAACTAAACATTTAAACATGTTAAATCCTAGTCAATCATGCTTTTCTAACTAATACCGGGTAAAATTAACGCTTTTATCAGCTAAGAGCAGGAATATCACAAATCGGACAATTCAAGTAAGGTGTGTGTTACAACAACCAGTGCATGTACACGCCCGTCACCTCGCGTACAAGGCATTTAAACTATCACATAATATCCTAGGGGTGAAAATTCCCCCACACGAGGTTAGACAAGCCACTTACCTCAACTCCGGTACAAAACCGCTAAGAAACAACTCTCTTGCCGTGAATGTCAATCTCCACAGGTGTAGTATCCGATAAAAATCAATAGAATGACATCAAAATAGGCCAATTGGGCATTACCCAATCAAAACAACTCAAAATACACCAAAACCCACAAATTGCAAAATCCCGACTTTCGGTACACTTATCAAGAAATCACGAAAGTTATATATTCGGGTTCCTTATCTCAATACGAGTCCGTGCATATAAATATTGTCAAAATCGGACTCCGTTTGCCCATTCAAATCAAAGGTTTTCTAAAATTTAGGCCTAGGGCTCAAACCCACCTTTAATCTTCCATTTTCAGTGAAATAATCACGGGTTTCATGATAAACTAACGAATTAAGGTCAAGAAACTTACCCCCGATGATTTCCCGATGATAACCCAGCGTTTCCCCTTCAATTTCCTCTCTTGGAGCTCAAAAATGGCGTTTTTGTGTTTGGGGGTCGCGGCTGTTATGTTCTGAACTTAAGCTCACTGCCAGACCCCATTGCTCATCGCGTTCGCGATGGGCTTCATGCGTCCGCGATGACTCGCCCAGCTTCTTCTTCGCGAACGCGATGCCATCCCACGCGTCCGCGATGTATTGCCAAATAGACCCCTCGCGAACGCGGCTCTCTCCCACGCGTTCGCGATGAATAAAAATCCCAAGCCCCCACTTTACTCTTCGCGGACGCGGCCCACCTGGACGCGAACGCGATACGTCCCTGGCCACCGGTATGCGAACGCGATGACCAACCTGAACAGAACTACACGAACGTGGCACGTGCCTCGCGAACGCGTAGGTCAAATTTCTGCTGCACTGCAACTACATTTTCTGCAGATTTTCCAAGTTCCAAATGCCCGGTTGATGGTCCGAATTCATCCCGAGGCCCCCGGGACCCCAACGAAAACCACCAACATACCCCACAACATGTTACGAACTTGTTCCAATCATGAAAAGACCATCCTAAACATCAACATCACCATTTACACACGGATTCAAGCCTAAGTTTCTTAAAACTTTCCGAATTGCACATTCGATCTAAAACCCGACCAAACGACGTCCGAATGACCTGAACATTTGCGATCATACCCAAAATCACATGACGAAGCTACAGAAATTGTAGAAATTCCATTCCGACCCCCGGATCAAAATCTCACCTATCGTTCGGATTCGCCAAAATTTCAAACTTCGGCATTTCAAGCCTAATTCAGCTACAGGACCTCCAAAATACTTTCCGAACGCGCTCCCAACCCCGAAATCACCTAATGGAGATAATGGAACCATCGGATTTCCGTTCTGAGGTCGTCTTAACACTAATCCAACTACGGACCATTTTCTAACTTTAAAGCTCTCATTTAGGGACTAAGTGTCCCAAAATGCTCCAAATTTCAGAACCGACTCTCCCAGCAAACCACAATAGCAGAAATGAACTTAGGGAAACAGTTAAATTGGGGATTGGGGCGTAGTTTTCTAAAACGACCGGCCGGGTCGTTACAGAGTTGCAAAGCATTTTTCTAAAATCTCTATGTTAGGAAGTGACGGTTCAGACTGCACCAATTCCTTGATTTGAGCCTACAAAGTATATGGAGAAATTTTTGTCAGATCCCATAATAACTAAAGTAAAGAACATATTCAATTAACCAAACGCACATGTTTCTCAATTGTTTCAGGTTCAACAAGTGTGTTATTCTTCTTGCGAGCCTCGAAGAAAATAGTTGCCAAATCTGGTGGTGTGCCATCTTTTCTGCCCTTTACATAAAAGTAAATATGTCAAATAACGTATCGTTAATATTAAGCAATAATAGATTTGATAATAACACCTTTTGATAAATAATCTCTCTAATTTCAAAAAATAAGGAAAAAAATAGTCAAGCCCCAAGAACGGAGTAAAAAGAGGAAACAAAGGAGATATTAGAATATTCCATCCATTTGCCTTAACACCTGCCCACATGTGATTTAACTTCTCTTCCTTAATGCGATTCCATGATGATACTCCCAGCGGACATATATTACGGTCACGAACTATTTTTCCCAAGTGCCTCAAAAATAGATTGCTATTCTTTCCCACTGTTCGATTATTGTAGAATGTTACTTTTATCTTCTCTCCAACTTCAAGTGATGCAACTTCTTTGCACTTGTTACTTCCTCGAACCTCTTTTACCTTTCTAGCAGTACCTGAACCTACATTTTCTTAATTTATAAATGTTAGAAAATATTGTAAAAATGGTAAACTTGTGATCAAGCAGATTTGAGAAACTTTACTTGTTTCAACTGTTTGGGTGGACTGCATAACTTGATCAATAGAAGGAGAAACTGGAATATCAGTTTACATATTCTCCTTGTCATGAACCAAAAGCTTTTGATTCATTGTTCATAATCCTTAAGCGGCATACATAGTAGAGTCTAATCTTGTACTCTTAGAAGGTCTTGGCATATTTTGACTGTCATAATGAGAATTCAGATAGAAGGATTGATCTTCATTTTCAGACTCTTCAAATGAGCACATAGATCTAACTCGCCCTCGTCCTTTCCCTAGAATACTTGGTGCAAGAAATCATATTACTAAAAATTTGGCATTAAATTAAATTCAATTCTAAAGAAAAAGAATAGATTTGAGAAACCATACTTGCTTCATCTTTTTGGGTGGAGTGCATAACTTGATCGACAGGAGGAGAAAATGAGAGATTGGTTTGCATATTTTCCTGGTCATGAACCAAAGGATTCTTATTCACTGTTCGCAATTCTTAAGCAGCAGAAAAGGTACTCTTAGAAGGTAGACATGCTTTGACAATTATAATGAGTATTTTGATGGAAAGATTGCTCTTCATTTTCAGCTTCTTCAAGGAAAGACATAGATCTACGCTCTTGCTATCGTTTCTTTCCCAGAGAACTTGATGCAAGAAATTACATGAGTACATGAAATCAAATCTAAATAATTACAAAATTTATTCTAAAAGAGAATAGATTTTAGAAATTGTAATTGCTGATGTTTTTTTAATGTAGTGCATAATGTCATCAGTAGACGTAAAAGATGAAATATTAGTTTGCATATGCCCTTTCTCAAAAACCAATGGATTTTCATTCGTTGGTCCCATTTCAGACACCCCCAAAGAGCACATAGATCGAAGCCCTCGCCCTCGTCCCTTCGCTACAGCACCTAGTATAAGGAAATCACATTAGTAAAAAAATAGCACTAAAATTTAGGTGTAAAAATTGATAATAAAATATATTTGAAAAACCATACCCATTTCAAAAATTTGGTTGTACTTCATAGTTTGATCAGTAGATGGAAAAAATGGAATATATGTTCTAGATACCCCTAAAGAGCTCAGAGATTTAAGCCCTCTCCCTCGTCCCTTCCCTATAGCACCTGGTGCAACAAACGCATATTTGGTAGTAACTTTTCCAATAGATGCTACCTCATTTTCATTCTTCGATGGTCTCATACCAAACCTACAAAAAGAAATAAGACATTCTTAATGCAATGTACCAACAAAACAACATATAATCATAATGCATAACAATAATATGGTAATGGCATAATGAGATACTTCACCTCAGTCGGTTCTTTTTCATTTATTTTGTATAGGATTTACTAAATCTACAACATCACCATCCATTTGTTGAAAAATCTCATAGGAATCATGAGGTTGTGTCTTTCTTGCTACACACCAACCCTTGTTGGAATTATCATTAGCATAAAATACTTGAGATGCTTGGTTCGCTAATACAAAAGGCTTATTTGTTTTCAAATATCGCCCCCAATTAACACTTACAATACCATATTCATCTGTTTGAATTCCTTTCTTTTTATCATATGCATCAAACTAATTACATCAAAACAAAGTCACTCTTCTTCTGGTGAATTGCAATTCAAGAACGTCGGTTAAAACTCCATAGTAATCAATATCCTCACTATGTTCATCAGTCTCACCGAAAACAACCACACCACAATTTTTAGTTCTTAAATATTTATCATAATCTTCCACATGAAATCTATATCCATTAACAACGTAGCCATTATAATGTAACACATATTGGGTCGGACCACGTGAAAGTGCAAGGAGATCTTCCATGATCTGACTATCATCTTCTTTATATAATTGTGCAACCTATTAAAAGGATAAGTTGATTAATTTAGAATGGGTAAAATATAATATTGGATTCTTAAATTAAATATGTATATATTACTCACCCTATCTTTAAACCATTCAATAAATTGTCTGTTCCATTCTATATCAGACAAGTGTTGAGTAGAATCCATATGAGTTCGTGCAAACTCTCTACAAATTTTAGTTGAACCACAAATTTCATACATAAAGGGTAAACAATCCTAAAGGAAACAACAAAAACAAAATGCGATATGAATGATAGAATTTCATACTCTAGAATTGGTAAAACTTCATCACAATTCTTCAGTATGTATATATGTGCTTGATCCAATTCATCCCCTTTGAGATCATGATATTTTGGATCTCCTAAAGTTTTTCCAGATTTACAAAATAGAGATAAACCTCCATCAGAATTTTTTAAACCACCATCATCATTTCGTTCTGGCCGATTAATCTTTGTGTCGATTCTATGAAGATACCTAGAACATAAGGTCATACATTCATTTGCAAGGTAACCCTCCGCAATTGAACCTTCTGGACAAGCCCTATTACCAATGAGAGATTTCGAAAAATATAACCATCATTCTATAGGATACATCCACCGATACTGAACCAGTCCAGCAAGCTTAGCTTCATTAGCTAAGTGAGTAGGCAAGTGCACCATGACATCAAAAAATGAGGGAGGGAATACCTTTTCTAACTTACAAAGTGTTATAGGAATTTGAGCTTCAATATGATCCAAGTCACTAGTCCTTAATACCTTTGCTCCAAGCATATTAAAAAATAAAGACAACATGATAATGGGCTCACACACTATTTTGGATAGCATACCATGTAGAACAAGATGGAGTAAATGTTGTAGAAGAACATGGCAATCATGATTCTTTAATCCAAAAATCTTGTGCTCTTTCAAGTTAACATTTTGAGAAATATAAGATGAAAATCCATCTGGCACTTTTAAGTTCTTTAAAAAAAGGCATATGTTGTGCTATTCTTGCGGAGATAATGTGTAACATGCAGTTGGAACTTCATATTTTTCTCTTTTTCTGATTGGGTGCAATTCCGGCCTAATGTTCATTTCTTGCAAATCGAGTCGAGTTTTAATGGTGTCCTTGGTCTTTCATTTGGCATTCATGATCGTCCCCAAAATATTATCACATATATTTTTTTCAATATGCATAACATCCAAATTATGTCGCAACAAGAGTGATTTCCAATATGAAATTTCAAAAAAAATACTCCTCTTATTCCAGTTATCTTTTCGAACATCATGTGATATCCTGGTCCTTTTCTTTGGATCCTTTGTTAACTGTAACCCTTTAAGATCTTGCATTTGATTAAGTATGACCCTCCGCAATTGAACCTTCTGGACAAGCCCTATTACCAATGAGAGATTTCAAAAAATATAACCATCGTTCTATAGGATACATCCACCGATACTGAACCGGTCCAGCAAGCTTAGCTTCATTAGCTAAGTGAGTAGGCAAGTGCACCATGACATCAAAAAATGAGGGAGGGAATACCTTTTCTAACTTACAAAGTGTTATAGGAATTTGAGCTTCAATCTGATCCAAGTCACTAGTCCTTAATACCTCTGCTCCAAGCATATTAAAAAATAAAGACAACATGATAAGGGGCTCACACACTGTTTTGGATAGCATACCACGTAGAGCAAGAGGGAGTAAATGTTGTAGAAGAACATGGCAATCATGATTCTTTAATCCAAAAATCTTGTGCTCTTTCAAGTTAACATTTTGAGAAATATTAGATGAAAATCCATATGGCACTTATAAGTTCTTTAAGAAAAGGCATATGTTGTGCGTCTCTTGGGGAGATAATGTGTAACATGAAGTTGGAACTTCATATTTTTCTCCTTTTCTGATTGGGTGCAATTCCGGCCTAATGTTCATTTCTTGCAAATCGAGTCGAGTTTTAATGGTGTCCTTGGTCTTTCCTTTGACATTCATGATCGTCCCCAAAATATTATCACATATATTTTTTTCAATATGCATAACATCCAAATTATGTCGCAACAAGAGTGATTTCCAATATGAAATTTCAAAAAAAATACTCCTCTTATTCCAGTTATCTTTTCGAACATCATGTGATATCTTGGTCCTTTTCTTTGGATCCTTTGTTAACTGTAACCCTTTAAGATCATGCATTTGATTAAGTATCTCAATACCAGAATGCATTTTCAGTGGGAGCCTTTTCTCTTTTGTGCCATCAAATGACTCCTTATCATTCCTTCACTTGTGATTAAGAGGAAGGTAACGTCGATGACCCATAAAACATTGTTTCTTACTATTCTTCAATCTGATTGAGGAAGTGTCTTTATTGCAACATGGGCATGCCGATTTACTTTTTCTACTCCATCCAGATAAATTTTCATATGTTGGAAAGTCATTGATGGTCCATAACAAAGTAGCATGTAACTTAAAATTCTGTCTGGTTGATGCATCAAAGGTCTCAATACCAATTTCCCATAACTCATTCAACTCCTCTATCAAGGGTTGAAGATATATGTCAATTGCATCTCCTGGACCATCTGGACCAGGTATAATCATGGACATAATGAAATTTTCCTGTTTCATACACAACCAAGGTGGTAAATTATAAGGACTAAGTACCACTGGCCAAATACTATATGAGGTTTTTGAATTCCGAAATGGCTAGAATCCATCACTAGGAAGTCTAAGTCAAATATTACGAGGCTCGGCTGCAAATGAGGGATGAAGTTCATCAAATGATTTCCATGCCATTTAATTAGCTGGATGTCGCACTGTTCTATCATCAACCCTTTTATCATGATGCCATGTCATTAGAGAAGATGTTTTTGAAGACATATACAACCTTTGAAGCTGTGACGACCCGGCCCGTCGTCACGGGAATTACCACCCCGTTGTGTTGTAATTACATAATTCATGCTTTAATATCAGTGTTAGAGTCTATCGGGGGAGTTAGGAGTGAATTGGATTGGAAATGAGGCATATAGCCTTTTTGGAGGAAACTTGAATAAGGAAAGTCAACCCAGAGTTGACTATTTGGTTAGAGGGCTCGGAATCAGATTCTGATGATTCGGTTAGTTCCGAGAGTTGAATTGTGACTTAGGGGAGCTATCGGAATTGAATTTAGAGGCCCGGTGTAGAAATAGGCTTGAATTGGCTAAGGTTGAATTTTGGCGAAATCTGATCGATAGGTGAGATTTTGATCCGGGAGTCGGAATGGAATTCCGACAGTTGCAGAAGCTCTGTTAGGTGATTTTGGATGCGCTTACAAAATTTCAGGTCTTTCGGAGGTCGTTTGGTCGGGTTTTTGATCGAATGTCGATTTCGGAAGTTTTGAAGAACCTTAGGCTTGAATCCGTGCGTAATTGGTGATTTTGATGTTTAGGATGGTGTTTTTATGGTTGGAACAAGTTTGAATTGTGTTATGGGGTATGTTAGTGGTTTTCGTTGGGGTCCCGGTGGCCTCGGGATGAATTCGGGGGTCCAAACGGACCATTTTTGGCCTAAGACAGCAGCTGAATTGCTGCTGTATCTGCAGAGGAAATTCCTTCATCGCGTTCGCGATGAAGGGCACGCGTCCGCGAAGGGTATCAAAGTTGTTCATCGCGTTCGCGATGGGCTGGATGCGAACGCGTAAGTCCAGGACCGGAGGCATCGCGTTCGCGGGAGGTTTGCACGCGTCCGCGTAGGGTCAGGCTTGGGAAGCATCGCGATCGCGGAAGGAATGCACGCGTTCGCGTAGGTCTGAGTGGTTGGTCATCGCGAACGCGGCTGGAAGCCACGTGTTCGCGTATAGTAAATTCGGAGGCTGCTAATTTTGTTCATCGCGAACGCGTGGGTAGTGTCGCGTTCGCGAAGGGTTAAATGACTGGGCAGGTCCTTAAATTGCAGAGACCCCCATTGTTGATTTGCAAAACCCTCCATTGTTGAGCTCTAGAGTGAGAAAGTGACGGGAAATAGCCGGGAGATCATCGGGATATTGTCGGAGGTAAGTTTTGTGGTTTAATTACACACTTTTATCATGGAATCATGAATTATTTCTATGGAAATGAAGGATTTAATGTGGGTTTAAGCCCTAGGCCTAAAAGTTTAGAAAAATATCGATCTGAGTGGGCAAATGGAGTCCGAATTTGGTAAATTTGATATGCCTAGACTCGTATTGAGACGAGGGTTCCAAATATATAACTTCTATAATTTTTCGACAAGTGTACCAAAAGTCTGATTTTGACAACTTGTGGGTTTTGATATAATTTGGGTTATTTCGAATGAATTGCGTGAAATTAGCATATATTGATGCATTCTCTATGATTTTGAGCAGATTTGGCATCCGAGTAGATTGATTTGCGAGGCAAGCGTAAGGCGGATTGAAGCTTCTACCGGTTTGAGGTGAGTGGTGATAGTAAATAATGTACTGAGGGTTTCAAACCCCGTACTAGCACTTCACAGTGCTATGTTGAGATGAGACGCACGTCTTGAGACGAGTGTGGTGACATTGTGATTGGGGACTTGGACTTGGTCCTTACCGGCTAATAGAATACTGTGTTGTATGACTGCTAACGAGATTATAACTGTACAATTGGGCTAATAGCCATGTTTGGGGCCTTGTGCCGATCTGTAGAGCATTAGGGAACCTATAGAGCTAGGTGACCCTTATATCATGTTGGAAACATACACTCAGCCGTAGCTCTAGCCGTATAGCATAATATGAGCCCGTACTAGATGTGTACATTGAGAGAGATTATCTAGGGTGGAATCCCCTGTTCTAGCTGAGTGGGCCTGAAAGGCCAAGTCTATATTGACTGAGACAGGGTCCAGGACCCACTGTGATATATTATATTGGGCCTGAGAGGCCAAGCACATATTGACTTGGATAGGGTCGAGGACCCATTATGAGGTATTATATATATATACCTATATTGGATCGGGCTGCAGGCCACAACAGTATATATATATTCGATCGGACTGCACGCCACAATAATATACATGTAATATACATGTAATATACATGTGGGACGGACTGCACGCCGCAGTATTATATTGCGCTTGGGCTGTAGGAGCCCCTTCGGAGTCTGAGTCTGCACACATTCTCAGTGAGCACTGGTGTATATTATGGGATCGGGCTGCGCGCCGCAGCGGTATAAATATATATACATATAAATATTGGATCGGACTGCACGCCGCAGTAATACATGTGTGGATCGGGCTGCACGCCGCAATATTATTGTGCTTGGGCCTAGGGAGCCCCTCTGAAGTCTGTATACACCCCCAGTGAGCGCCGTCGACGTTAAATGGAGCGGGCTGCGCGCCGCAGCGGTATATGTACTGGAGCGGGCTGCACACCGCAGCATTATACTTAATCATATCCTACTATCTACTTAAATACTTATACATTATAGGCATAGGTATGTGTCTTTATATGTTGAGATGGCCGTACACCGTAGGGGTACGAGTGAGGGTTGGATCAGTGTAGAATCTTGTAGAGATAAACGTGGATTGGAGATTAGAGTACTACCATAGTGATGACGTACCTGTGAGGGTTGCCTTAGAACTGCTAAGTGATAGCACATGAGTTCTTACCTTCAGTTATTATTTATTATTGTTACTCATTGAGTTGAAATATACTCACCCCACTCCCCTGCACTTTCTGTGCAGATCCACAGGTGCCCGAGAGCAGTTGAGACATTGTATCTGCTGATCCTTGTCTACTTTTGCGGAGATTACGAGGTAGCTGCCAGCGTCCGCAGAGCTTGTTTTCTCCTTCTTTATCATCTTGTTGATTTCCTATTTGCCTAGACTTGGTTGTATTAGGATGCTATTCTATAGAGGCTCAGTCTTGTGACACCACGATATGGTTGAGACCGTATTTTGTATGTTTTACATTTCGTTTATCACCTGATATGATCATTTATTGTTTAAGTTTAATTTGATTAATAACTGGCTGGTTTAAGGGATAATATGGTCGGGCTTGCCTAGCATTGTGTTGGGCGCCATCACGACCAGGGTTTGGGTCGTGACAAGTTGGTATCAGAGCCTAGGTTAAGAGGTCTCGCGAGTCATGAGCCGGTTGGTAGAGTCTCGTGGATCGGTGCGGGGACGCCTGGTACTTATCCTCGGGAGGCTGCAAACCTTTTTAGGAAAAGTTTCAATTCTTGGAATTCTTGTCGTGCGATTACTTTGACTTGATCTGAACTTTGACATTCTATTCTCTCGCAGATGGCGAGAACTCGATCATCCGGACGTGGAGGACGACCCCCACTACCACCTGCTAGAGGCCGTGGACGCGGCCGTGGTCGTGGCGGAGTTAGGGCAGCTGAGACAGTGCCAGCTGACCCACAGCCCCCAGTTGCAGAGGTGCCAGCAGCACCAGATCAGGCACCAGCTGTGCCTATTGTCATTATGGGTCTATAGGAGACCCTGGCTCAGATACTAGCAGTCTGCACTAGCCTAGCACAGGAGGTTTTAGTTACTACTGCAGCAGCTGCATCGGGGATCGGGGGTGGTCATCAGACCCCCGCAGTACGCACTCCAGAGCCAGCAGTGCAGGGCATACAGACACCAGAGGCTCCTCCAGTTCAGCTTGTGGTTCCGGTTCAGCCAGCAGATCAGATTCAGGGGGACAGGGTCCCAGCTATGACAGACGATGAGCAGCGTCGTCTCGAGAGGTTCACCAGGTTATCTCCTCCGGTGTTCACTGGTGCTCCGGGCGAGGACGCCCAAGGTTTTCTGGATAAGTGCCGTCGGATGCTTCGTACGGCGGGGATATTGGAGTCCAGTGGGGTATCTTTCACTACCTTTCAGTTTCAGGGACCAGCCTTTGCTTGGTGGGAGGCTTATGAGCGCCGCAGGCCAGCCGGAGCAGTACCACTATCTTGGCCAGAGTTCTCCACTATGTTCTTGGAGAAATGGGTGCCTCGATCTCAAAGAGAGAAGATGCTTAGGCAGTTTGAGGGTCTCCGTTAGGGGGACATGTCAGTGTCAGAGTATGAGATCAGGTTTACAGAGTTGTCCAGATATGCACCGTGGTTGGTTCATTCCGACAGAGAGAGGATTGGACGCTTCGTGGACGGCCTCATTTATCCCATTCGTATTCTGATGACTCGGGAGAGGGTTTTGAGTCGTACATTTGAGGATGCTGTGGATATTGCTCACGACATAGAGACAGATCGTCGCAGAGAGCGGGATGAGAGGGAGGCCAAGAGGCCTCGAGGAGCAGCTAGTTCCGGTGGCACTCAGACCAGAGGCCAGAGTCAGCAGAGCCGAGGTCGCTCTTTCAGGTCTTCGCAGTCGGGTCACTCAGATCGTTGCAGATGGTCTCCTAGATAGGGTTATCAGGGTTCGCACCAGAGCCAGCCATCTCTCAGTGCCATGACAGCTTAGAGTTCTTCACAGGCCCCATCCGCTCAGGGTTCATCTCGACCTAGTTCATCAGCTGGCCACTCCAGCGCCAGAGGTCCTTATCAGTCTCAGTCCCCCGCACCGGGGAGTTGCTACGAGTGCGGAGAGTTTGGGCACCACCGTAGGGAGTGTCCCCGTCTTGTTTCCAGATCTTATCAGCAGAGGGGGCAGCCCTCGTCATCCGGTCCTTCTACTTCAGCACCCGCCCCGCCAGCTAGGG
The DNA here is from genome assembly GCA_032618575.1 of Nicotiana noctiflora. Lineage (NCBI taxonomy): Eukaryota > Viridiplantae > Streptophyta > Magnoliopsida > Solanales > Solanaceae > Nicotiana > Nicotiana noctiflora. Next base: position 39,013 of record JASVEL010000790.1, on the reverse strand, counting down.
GTGAGGGTCAATCAGCTAGGGGTCGCTCTTGAGGGGGAGGCTGATCAGGCGGACATGCTAGATACTACGCTTTTCAGGGCCGATCTGAGGCTGTTGCTTCTGATGCTGTCATTACAGGTATTATTTCAGTCAGCCACCGAGATGCCTCGGTATTGTTTGATCCCGGTTCTACTTATTCATATGTGTCTACATATTTTGCTCCTCATTTGGGCACGACCCGAGGGAGTCTTGAGCTGCCAGTGCATGTATCTACCCCGGTAGGGGATACTATTGTTGTAGACCACGTATACCGGTCCTGTTTGGTCACTATTGGAGGTCTGGAGACCCGAGTAGACCTGCTTCTCAGCATGATTGATTTTGATGTTATATTGGGCATGGACTGGCTATCTCCATGTCATGCTATTCTGGACTGTCATGCTAAGACAGTCACTTTGGCTATGCCGGGCATTCAGAGGATCGAGTGGCGAGGCACGACTGAGTATGTACCTAGCAGGGTAATATCTTTCCTTAAGGCCCAACGAATGGTTGGGAAGGGATGTCTCTCTTATTTAGCATTTGTGCGGGAGGTCGAAGCCCGGACTCCCTGTATTGATTCTATTCCCATTGTGCAAGACTTTCCTGATGTGTTTCCCTCAAACCTGCCGGGCATGCCGCCGGACATGGATATTGATTTTGGGATCGATTTGGTACCAGGCACTCAACCTATTTCTATTCCTCCGTATCGGATGGCACCAGCTGAGTTGAAGGAATTGAAGGAGCAGCTCCAGGAACTCCTAGATAAGGGGTTCATTCGGCCGAGTGTGTCGCCGTGGGGTGCACCGGTCCTGTTTGTTAAGAAGAAGGACGGGTCCATGAGGATGTGTATTGACTACAGGCAACTAAACAAAGTAACAGTGAAGAATAAATATCCTCTACCTCGTATTGATGATTTATTTGATCAGCTCCAGGGAGCTAGGGTGTTCTCGAAGATTGATCTTCGTTCAGGCTACCATCAGCTGAAGATTAGAGAGTCCGACATTATGAAGACTGCATTCCGGACCAGATATGGTCACTATGAGTTCCTTGTGATGTCTTTTGGGCTGACCAACGCCCCAGCAGCATTTATGCATCTGATGAACAGTGTATTCAGGCCGTATCTTGATTCATTTGTGATTGTGTTCATTGACGACATTCTAGTCTACTCTCGTAGCCGGGAGGAGCATGCTCGGCACTTGAGTATTGTGTTGCAGAGGTTGAGAGAGGAGAAGCTGTATGCCAAGTTCTCCAAATGTGAGTTGTGGCTTGAGTCCGTGGCATTCTTAGGGCACGTGATGTCCTGTGATGGTATTCAGGTAGATCCGAGGAAGGTCGAGGCAGTGCAGAGTTGGCCCAGACCGACCTCAGTTACTGAGATCCGTAGCTTTCTGGGATTGGCCGGGTATTATCGCCGATTCGTTCAGGGGTTCTCTTCTATTGCTTCACCCTTGACTAGATTGACTCAGAAGGGTGTTCCTTTCTTATGGTCCGAGGAGTGCAAGGAGAGCTTTCGGAAGCTCAAGACAGCACTGACCACAGCACCAGTCTTGATTCTACCGACAACTTCAAATTCTTATACTGTATATTGTGATGCCTTAGGAGTTGTCATTGGTTATGTGTTGATGCAGGAGGGTAGGGTCATTGCTTATGCTTCTCGTCGGTTGAAGCCCCACGAGAAGAACTACCCTGTTCATGATTTGGAGCTAGCAGCCATAGTTCATGCTTTGAAGATTTGGAGGCATTACCTGTATGGTGTCTCCCGTGAGGTGTTCACGGATCATCGCAGCCTTCAGCACTTATTCAGACAGAAGGACCTTAATTTGAGACAGCGGAGGTGGTTGGAGTTGCTTAAGGATTATGACATCACTATTTTGTATCATCCGGGGAAGGCCAATGTGGTGGCCGATGCCTTGAGTCGGAAGGCGGTTAGCATGGGCAGCCTAGCTTTCATCCCAGTTGGGGAGAGGCCATTTGATTATGATGTTCAGGCCCTAGCCAATCGGCTAGTGAGATTAGATATTTTGGAGCCGAGTCGAGTGTTGGCTTGTGTTTTTGCTCGATCTTCCTTATATGATCGCATCAGGGAGCGACAGTACGATGATCCACATTTGCTTGTCCTTAAGGACAGAGTGCAGCATAATGATGTTAAAGATGTGACTATCGACAGTGATGGTGTTTTGAGGATGCATGGCCGTGTATGCGTGCCCAATGTTGATGGTTTGCGGGAGTTGATACTTGAGGAGGCACACAGTTCGCGGTACTCTATTCACCCAGGTCCCGCAAAGATGTACCAAGACTTGAGACAGCACTACCGGTGGAGGAGAATGAAGATGGATATTGTTAGGCATGTAGCTAAGTGCCTCAATTGCCGGCAGGTCAAGTATGAGCATCAGAGACCGGGCGGTGTTCTCCAGCGTATGGTTATTCCCGAGTGGAAATGGGAGAGGATCACCATGGATTTTATTACTGGACTCCCTCGGACGGCGAGGAAGTTTGATTCTGTATGGGTGATTGTTGATCGGCTGACTAAATCCGCACATTTCATCCTAGTTAGTACAACTTACTCATCAGAGCGGTTGGCAGCAATCTTTATTCGGGAGATTGTCAGGTTGCATGGGGTCCCAGTGTCTATTATATCCGACAGAGGCACTCAGTTCACTTCTCAGTTTTGGAGAGCATTTCAGCGAGAGATGGGTACGCGGGTTGAGTTGAGCACCGCATTTCACCCCCAGACAGACGGGCAGTCTGAGCGCACTATTCAGATCCTGGAGGATATGTTGCGGGCATGTGTGATTGACTTTGGTGGTTCATGGGATGAGTTTTTGCCACTTGCCGAGTTTGCCTACAACAACAGCTACCAGTCGAGTATTCAGATGGCCCCGTATGAGGCATTGTATGGCAGACGGTGTAGATCTCCCGTCGGATGGTTTGAGCCTGGTGAGGATAGATTTATAAGGACTGAGTTAGTTCAGGATGCTCTATATAGAGTGAAGTTGATTCAGGAGAGGCTTCGCACAAGACAGTCTTGCCAGAAGAGTTATGCGGACCATAGGGTTCGAGAGTTGTCTTTCATGGTTGGTGATAGAGTATTGCTGAAGGTTTCACCCATGAAGGGTGTCATGCGGTTTGGGAAGAAGGGAAAACTGAGTCCCAAGTACATTGGTCCTTTTGAGATACTCAGGAGAGTTGGAGAGGTGGCATATGAGTTAGCCTTGCCACCCAGATTATCCAGCGTTCATCCAGTATTCCATGTGTCTATGCTCCGGAAGTACATTGGGGATCCGTCTCATGTATTAGACTTCAGTACCATTCAGCTTGATGGTGATCTATCCTATGATGTGGAGCCTATTGCTATCTTAGGTCGCCAAGTAAGGAAATTGAGGTCGAAGGAGATTGCATCAGTTAAGGTTCAGTGGAGAGGTCGACCCGTAGAGGAGGCTACTTGGGAGGTTGAGCAGGAGATGCGGAGCAGATACCCTCAGCTATTTGAGACTTCAGGTATGTTTCTTGACCCGCTCGAGGACGAGCGTTTGCTTAAGAGGGGAGAATGTGACGACCCGGCCCGTCGTCACGGGAATTACCACCCCGTTATGTTGTAATTACATAATTCATGCTTTAATATCAGTGTTAGAGTCTATCGGGGGAGTTAGGAGTGAATTGGATTGGAAATGAGGCATATAGCCTTTTTGGAGGAAACTTGAATAAGGAAAGTCAACCCGGAGTTGACTATTTGATTAGAGGGCTCGGAATCGGATTCTGATGATTCGATTAGTTCCGAGAGGTGATTTGTGACTTAAGGGAGCGATCGGAATTGAATTTGGAGGCCCGGTGTAGAAATAGGCTTGAATTGGCTAAGGTTGAATTTTGGCGAAATCCGATCGATAGGTGAGATTTTGATCCGGGAGTCGGAATGGAATTCCGACAGTTTGCAGTAGCTCTGTTAGGTGATTTTGGATGTGCTTATAAAATTTTAGGTCTTTCGGAGGTCGTTTGGTCGGGATTTTGATCGAATGTCGATTTCGGAAGTTTTGAAGAAACTTAGGCTTGAATCCGTGCGTAATTGGTGATTTTGATGTTTAGGATGGTGTTTTTATGATTGGAACAAGTTTGAATTGTGTTATGGGGTATGTTAGTGGTTTTCGTTGGGGTCCCGGGGGCCTCGGGATGAATTCGGGGGTCCAAACGGACCATTTTTGGCCTAAGACAACAGCTGAATTGCTGCTGTATCTGCAGAGGAAATTCCTTCATCGCGTTCGCGATGAAGGGCACGCATCCGCGAAGGGTATCAAAGTTGTTCATCGCGTTCGCGATGGGCTGGATGCGAACGCGTAAGTCCAGGACCGGAGGCATCGCGTTCGCGGGAGGTTTGCACGCGTCCGCGTAGGGTCAGGCTTGGGAAGCATCGCGATCGCGGAAGGAATGCACGCGTTCGTGTAGGTCTGAGCGGTTGGTCATCGCGAACGCGGCTGGAAGCCACGCGTTCGCGTAGAGTAAATTCGGAGGCTGCTAATTTTGTTCATCGCGAACGCGCGGGTAGTGCCGCGTTCGCGAAGGGTTAAATGACTGGGCAGGTCCTTAAATTGCAGAACATTTCATTTACGGGTTTCACTCCTAGAAACCCCCATTGTTGAGCTCTAGAGTGAGAAAGTGACGGGAAATAGCTGGGAGATCATCGGGATATTGTCGGAGGTAAGTTTTGTGGTTTAATTACACACTTTTATCATGGAATCATGAATTATTTCTATGGAAATGGAGGATTTAATGTGGGTTTAAGCCCTAGGCCTAAAATGTTAGAAACATATCGATTTGAGTGGGCAAATGGAGTCCGAATTTGGTAAATTTGATATGCCTAGACTCGTATTGAGACGAGGGTTCTGAATATATAACTTCTATAATTTTTCGACAAGTGTGCCAAAAGTCGGATTTTGACAACTTGTAGGTTTTGATATAATTAGGGTTATTTCGAATGAATTGCGTGAAATTAGCATATATTGATGCATTCTCTATGATTTTGAGCAGATTTGGCATCCGAGGAGATTGATTTGCGAGGCAAGCGTAAGGCGGATTGAAGCTTCTACCGGTTCGAGGTGAGTGGTGATAGTAAATAGTGTACTGAGGGTTTGAAACCCCGTACTAGCACTTCACAGTGCTATGTTGAGATGAGACACACGTCTTGAGACGAGTGTGGTGACATTGTGATTAGGGAACCTATAGAGCTAGGTGACCCTTATATCATGTTGGAAACATACACTCAGCCGTAGCTCTAGCTGTATAGCATAATATGAGCCCGTACTAGATGTGTACATCGCGATTGAGATGAGATAGGGTCAAGGACCCACTATGAGATGTTATATGGGGCCTGAAAGGCCAAGTCTATATTGACTGAGACAGGGTCAAGGACCCACTGTGATATATTGTATTGGGCCTGAGAGGCCAAGTATATACTGATCGGGATAGGGTCGAGGACCCACTATGAGGTATTATATATATATACCTATATTGGATCGGGCTGCGCGCCGCAGCAGTATATATATTGGATCAGACTGCACGCCGCAGTAATGTACATGTAATATACATGTAATATACATGTGGGACGGACTGCACGCCGCAAGTATTATTGCGCTCGGGTCGCAGGAGCCCCTTCGGAGTCTGAGTCTGCACACATTCTCAGTGAGCACTGGTGTATATTATAGGATCGGGCTGCGCGCCACAGCAGTATAAATATATATAAATATAAATATTGGATCGGACTGCATGCCGCAGTAATACATGTGTGGATCGGGCTGCACGCCGCAGTATTATTGTGCTTGGGCCTAGAGAGCCCCTCCGAAGTCTGTATACACCCCCAGTGAGCACCGTCGACATTAAATGGAGCGGGCTACGCGCCGCAGCGGTATATGTACTGGAGCGGGCTGCACGCCGCAGCATTATACTTAATCATATTCTACTATCTACTTAAATACTTATACATTATAGGCATAGGTATGTGTCTTTTTATGTTGAGATGGCCGTACACCGTAGGGGTACGAGTGAGGGTTGGATCAGTGTAGAATCTTGCAGAGATAAACGTGGATTGGAGATTAGAGTACTACCATAGTGATGACGTACTTGTGAGGGTTGCCTTAGAACTGCTAAGTGATAGCACAGGAGTTCTTACCTTCAGTTATTATTTATTATTGTTACTCACTGAGTTGAAATATACTCACCCCACTCCCCTGCACTTTCTGTGCAGATCCACAGGTGCCCGAGAGCAGTTGAGACATTGTAGTTGCTGATCCTTGTCTATTTTTGCGGAGATTACGAGGTAGCTGCCAGCGTCCGTAGAGCTTGTTTTCTCCTTCTTTATCATCTTGTTGATTTCCTATTTGCCTAGACTTGGTTGTATTAGGATGCTATTCTGTAGAGGCTCAGTCTCGTGACACCACGATATGGTTGGGACCGTATTTTGTATGTTTTACATTTCGTTTATCACCCGATATGATCATTTACTGTTTAAGTTTAATTTGATTAATAACTGGCTGGTTTAAGGGATAATATGGTCGGGCATGCCTAGCATTGTGTTGGGCGCCATCACGACCAGGGTTTGGGTCGTGACAGAAGCCTAGGCTTTAGTGGAAAATAACGTATAATCTTTCATGCTATTTTTTTTTACCATTCTTATTATTCTTTGCTTCTCTGCTATGTTTATCTGTTTTCCATCTGGATGCACCACAGACTTTACAAGAATCAAGTAAGTTATCTTCCTTCCAATATAGCACGCAATCATTTATACAAGCATCAATTTTTTGGTAGGAAACGCCAAGGTCCCGAATCACCTTCTTTGCCTCATAATATGAATTTGGCAAATTCGCTCCATCAGGCAACATCTCATCCTTCAACATTTTTAATAACATTGTAAATGACTCGTTGCTCCAACGACCCACACTTTTTATGTCAAGCAATTTAATCAAAGTTGAAAGCTTTGAAAATTTTGAACTTTGGTATAATGGCTTCTCAAAATCTTTCAATAGGCTGTAGAACTTTTTGGCTTCAACATTTGGTTCTTCAAGTAAATCATTGTAACCAACATCAACATTAGAAGTGCCTCCATCATGGTTAGGATACAAATCCCTCAGTATTTCATGTATTTCATCCTCATCCTCATGATCATCTACTTCATTATCATCTTCAACTTCGTATTCCGACTGTGGCTCACCCAGAACTTCCCCATGATGATACCAAAAAGTATAATTTTTAATTATTCCATATACTTTCAAATGTATCTCGACTGTCTCACGTGTTCCTAATGTTGTGTTGCAACATTTGACACACGGACATCATATTTCATATAATTCTCCTATTCTTCTAAAAGCATAATCCAAAAATTGTTGCACCCCAATTAAGTAGGATTCGTCAAGTCAGTTATCAACAAGTTGCATCCATCGCTTACTTGGTGCCATAACATTGGATAGCAAATATAAATAATATTTAAAAAATTAAGATCGCAAAAACATTAAGATGCACATTACTTATAAAAGAAAGTAATAAGTAACTCTCTGATCATACAACTTATTATTTCTTCATTTTCATATATCATTTGTCTATATGTATACTCTCAACTTGCTTTTTCCACATACATTATTCTCTCATTCCTCTGTTCATATAAGTGACTTTTTGATATTTTTCTACATTTAATTTAATTGATAGTTGTGTAAATTATATACATATAACCACGTACACTTTCTATCTTATATGAGCATATTTGGCCGTTGTCAAAGGCCAAATTTACAAACTATTACTACCCGAGGAGGATTTGCACTTGTCGTACCAAGTTGAAGCTCTATGATATTCTAATACAACTAAAGATATTTAAAAAATTGAAAAATTTAGAAGCCATAATTTGCAATTACCTGGCAGCAGATATGTTCAAAAAGTTTGAAAAGATGCCAGGAATTTCATCATTACAAGTATTAATGCAGCTATCAGTAATACAGATGTGCACAATATTTTTATAAAACATTTACGCACACTTGAAGCAATGAAATTAGTAGTCAACTAGACACTTATTTTCTCAGATGCTACAACTCATAAAGGAGAACATAATGTAGAAAATCAAATGAAGGTAAATTATCAAAAATCACATGAAAAATACTTCTGTTAGCGGTTAGCTCGGCCTTTGCGGACTTCATTTGGATAGCAGGAGGAAGAGCAACTCATGTTACTCTTCTACAATTATTGGATAGTCATTATACAAACAACTAAATATTACTAGTGAAACAAACATATTCTCCTTTTCAGCTTAATTTGAAAGATGATGCTACGATTTATGAACCATCTTGGCCATTACACATTCTTTTATGAATCAAAACGCTGGCCGATTTTGTCATTAACTAGTGGAATCCTATTTTTTTTCAAAAAAGAAATTCTGCAATGTGATTCACTCCATTTTTTCTTGATTTAATTTCAAATCATTTGAATTCCAACTAAAGTCTTAAACACAATAGTTTAATCAATTAAAAAAAAAAGAGACCTGCTCAGTTAATAAAGTCCCCTAAAACAGAATGTCACATCATTTTTCCATTTTCTATAAAATAGTTTAACTTACATCATAAAGGCCTAAACAAAGCAAAAACAACAGTAAAACTAAGTTAGTTCGAGGATAAGACATGCAGCTTATCAAAATAGGTAGTTCCACCAGGGAACTCTTGAACACAGATTAGATCAATCACCTTTGTAGCTGAGAAACTTATTTTTGGACAGATTAGATTTTATTTCAAATCATCTTTTTCTTTAAATTGCAGGTTTTATTTATTGAATAAGCCCATAGCTATGGAGTTTGAAGATAACAAGATTTCTTGGGCTGCTGCCAGCACCGACCCCAAACTTATGATCCGTCAAACAATTCCCTAGCAGAATTGTATACTATAAACACGAAAACCCTTGCAGAGGCAAAATTACTCAACAAGAAAAATTCAAATTTCTCCTCTTTGACCTACAAACCCCATATTTAAACCAATATTCTCACTTTTATCACTCACACAATAACTATCAAAAATCCAAACAACCCAATTGTGAAAAACAACTAAAGAAACAAAAATTTGCAGAACCCTAACTCTAATTTCTGGTTCAATGGTAAAAAACAAGAAGAAGAAAAACGAAACTATACAGATAAAGGAGAAAGAAATCAAAATTTTGACGCTAACCTTCTGAATTTGGAGTGTGAATTTCGCTACCTTCTGAGTTTAGAGTGTGAATTTCGCTACTTCTGAGTTCTAACCGATGAGTTTGGAGTGTGAATTTTCGCTACTTCTAATCAGTTCTATCGATGAAGTTTGCAACCCTTCTAAACTCTGAAGAGAATTTCGCTACTTCTGAATTTTCGCTACTTCGCTGAGTTCTAACCGATGAGTGCCGCTTAATTATGGTGTACGTTTGTAGCGTGAAAGTAATTTTGGAGAGATTTTTGGGTGAGTGTGGATTTCTGGAAGGATTTTACGTTGAAAATATATTTTTGGAGTGTTTTTTTAACTATAGATTCAGATTCCCGCCCCAATCCCGCTAAATCGAGTATTAGAGACCATATATTAAATTTTATTTAGACTAGAATAACTCTAGTCGTATAATTTAGGGGAAAAACTGGGTATCAGAGACCAAAAAACAATCTCATCCCTATAAGTATACTTTTAGAGACCATGTATAAAACTAGTCGCTAAATACTGGTCCCTAATAAACCTTTTTCTTGTAGTGCAACTCTACAATATAACAATATTAAACCTTTTAATGAAAGCGGAAGTCTATATAACATTGTCACAACCCTAGTTCACAAATTATGAACATGTCATGACGGCACCCAATCTTCGCGACTAGGTAAGCCTAACACAATGCGGAATGTACACTTTCATGAAAGAAAAGATAAGATAACAGCAAAATGATGTTAAAGAAATGCAATAAGTGCCGCTCGGCACATACACTTCATCAAATACTAAAAGAAAACACAACTACCAAGACCCGAAAAATCCAGGGCAACACAGACTAAGAGAGAGTACAACTGTGGCTCTATACATCAAGAGTGTCCATATAACGGAAATAAGGTGTAATGACTAGACCAGTCATTTTGAGCTCCAGCGCGTCATTCAGCAAATTGATGCCATGAATAGCTTCATCTCAGGTATATTGACTCGTGTGTATGATCAGAATTCAAATTCAGGAAGTTTGGAGTCAAATCTAAATGGAAATTCTCATTTTGAAAGCTTAAAGTTGAAGAAATGAACTACTATTAGAATTTTGAGTAAATGACCTCAGAATTGGGATCTGAAAGTTTCAACAAGGTCTTATCATGAATTTGAACTTGGGTGTATGTCCGAATTTTTTTTTTGTTTACCTGTGAGCATTTCGGCGTATATGGTGGAAGTTAGTAATTCAGAAGAATTTCATAAATTTGGGTTGGAGTGCATTTTAGAGTTATAGATGTCCGTTTGGGATTCTGAGTCTGGGAATAGATTTGTATGGTGATTTTGGAGTTGGGAACGCGATAGAAAGTGAATTCGGATGTCCGGAGGTCATTTTGAAGTCATTGGCTAAATATAGGAATTTGAAGGTTTATGAGAAAATTCGACCGGAAGTAAAAATTTTGAAATCGGGGTTGGAATGGGATTCTGAAAGTTGCTGCAAGTCCGTAATATCGAAAGTGACTTGTGTGCAAACGTTTAGTCAATTCGGATCGATTTTGGTAGGAAATGGGACAATTAATCTCTTTAAGTAAAGCTTAAGTTGGAAAAGTCAACCCAATGTTGACTTATGTGTTAGAGGGCTTGGAACTGAATTTTGATGATTCGGTTAGTTTCAGAGGATAATTTAAGACTTAGGAGCGCAATCGGAAGTAATTTTGGAGGTCCGGTGAAGAAGTTACCCTATTTTAGCGAAGTTGGAATTTTGGCAGAATCCGATCGATAGTGATATTTTGATCCAGGTGTCGGAATGGAATTCTGACAGTTGCAATAGCTTCGTTAGGTGATTTTGGATATGTTTGCAAATTTTCAGGTCATTCAGAATTCGTTTGTTCGGGCTTGCCTAGAAATGTGTTGGACGCCATCACGACCAGAGTTTGGGTCGTGACAAGTTGGTATCAAAGCCTAGGTTACTAGGTCTCGAGAGTCATGAGCCGGTTTAGTAGTGTCTCGTGGATTAGTACGGAGACGTCTGTACTTATCCTCGGGAAGCTACAGACCTTTTAGGAAACACTTCACATTCTTGGAATTCTTATCGCGCGTACTTGATTCAGCTTGAGGTATGATTCTTGAAATTCCTTCTGCATGTTGAGGTGCGCACTCGAGCTCTTAGTAATATATTTTCCTTGATGGCTTGTGATTCCCCAATCGTGGGGCGAGATATAACCTTCGTGAGTTCATGTTAGGCCAGTCGGGAGGATTTGAGGCCGGATCTTTGTCTATGGCTTGAGCACCAAGGTTCTGATTTTGTGAGGTGGAGTTATAAACTTATATGTTTACTATTGTCCCTAATTATGGGAATGTCGGATAGATAGCCAAGTGATGTGTATCATGGTGGAAGGTGTGCTGAAATACTAAATTGAAGCGAAGCAGGTGGGTTATCTCTTACGGAGTGCCCTTAGATGAGCTAATTCTTTTTTGTAATTGAAAGGTATTTGATATGTATTATGATTCGATCAGGTGCCACGCATGTCAGTGTATTAATTTTGATAATATAATTCGTGCAGTATTGAGATTTAGGTTGTTGATATACCTTGTAGTGCCTTGTCGAGTCGTGGACATTTTGTTAGGATGGTTTGGTGATTCTCTTGCAGGTGGATAGGCCAAAGTACAAAGGAAACCCTGTCGAAATATTTGGAAAATTTGGGACTTAGAAAAGATTTTGTCACCTAAAGAGAAATGGCTTCATAAATGGTTGATCTGAGGAACTGTTACAGTTTAGCGCGTGTTTTATTTATCGTTGGCACTATATGAAAGTGTTGGAATAAGACTTCAACTAATAAGAGGTTTCCATTAGTATTTGGGCATAGTAGGAAACTGCGGTAAATAAAGAATGTTTGTGGTCATATGAGTAAAGTAATGCAAAAGGTGAATTCAACAAAGTTATGCATTAATGTTTGGGTACAACATGTGGAGATTGATATGGTGGTAGAATGATGGAAACAGACTTGGCAGGAAATTCAGGATGTTGGAATTTTGCCTAATGGCTTATTCGCTTGAATAAAGAATTATATATATAGAATTATATAACTAATATGCTCACCTAAGTAGTGGTAGAACGGGAAGGTACATGATGTGTTAAACAAGTTATTTGAGACTACATCATTATAGTTCTCAGCACGTTCGAGGACGAACGTATGTTTAAGTGGGGGAGATTGTAACGACCTGACCGGTCATTTTGAGCTCCGACGCGTCATTCAGCAGATTGATGCCATGAACAGCTTCGTCTTAGGTATATTGACTTGTGTGTATGGTCAAAATTAAAATTCAGGAATTTGGAGTCAAATCTAAATGGAAATTCTCATTTTGAAAGCTTAAAGTTGAAGAGCTGAACTAGGATTGGAATTTTGAGTAAATGACCTCGAAAATGAGATCTGAAAGTTTTAGCATGCTCGTATGATGATTTTGAACTTGGGCGTATGTCCAGATTTTTTTTTTGATAACCCGTTAGCATTTCGGCGTATATGGTGGAAATTAGTATTTAGAAGAATTTCATAAATTTGGGTTGGAAGGCATTTTAGAGTTATAGATGTCCGTTCGGGATTCCGAGTTTGGGAATAGATCCGTATGATGATTTTTGAGTTGGGAACGCGATCGGAAGTGGATTCGGATGTCCGGAGGTCATTTTGAAGTCATTTGGCTAAATATAGGAATTTGAAGGTTTATGAGAAAATTCGACCGGAAGTGAAATTTTTTATATTGGGGTCGGAATGCGATTCCGAGAGTTGTCAAGTCTGTAATGTCGAATGTGACTTATGTGCAAACTTTGAGTCAATTCGGACCGATTTTGGTAGGAAATGGGACAATTAATCTCTTTAAGGAAAGCTTAAGTTGGAAAAGTCAACCCAATGTTGACTTATGAGTTAGAGGTCTCGGAACTGAATTCTGATGATTCGGTTAGTTTCGGGGGATAATTTAAGACTTAGGAGTGCAATCGTAAGTAATTTTGGAGGTCTGGTGAAGAAGTTAGCCTATTTTGGCGAAGTTGGAATTTTGGCGAAATCCGATTGATAAGTGATATTTTGATCCGAGAGTCGTAATGGGATTCTAACAGTTGCAGTAGCTTCGTTAGGTATTTTAGATATGTCTGAAAATTTTCAGGCCATTCGGACATCATTTGGTCGGGTTTTTGGTCGAATGTGAATTTTGAAAGTTTAAGTTTAAGTTTGAATCGATTTCTAGGATTTTGGTATTTTTGATGTTTAAGGTAAAGTTTTTATAATCTGAACAAGTTTGAATGAAGTATTAGGTTGAGTTTGTGTTTTTGGTTGAGGTCCCGAGGGCCTCAGGGTGATTTCAGATGTCTAACGGGCATTTTTGGTTTTGGAAAAAGCTGCTGAAATGCAGCAGATTTTCAGCGCTAGTAGGATACGTAGGGAGATCATATCCTGTAATCTATAAGGAATCACAAAACGTGCAAAACACAAACGCTGAAGACCTTCGTGTCTAGTTTCCATAAAGATAAAGAACTTGTAATTTGGACATCTATAATAGAAGTTATGATCGACGGAAAATGACTGCTAGACCAATAGGATGTACAACTTTTATAGCGCAGGTGCAAGGTACAACTCGACCAAGCACGGGCAGATTCTTTATTACACGAAATTGGTTTATTTCTTTCATTTATTTCATTTGGTTTGGATAATTTTGGAGAGCTTCAAGAGGGGATTTTCATCATCAATGTGAAGGTAAGTTATCCCCACCTATTTTGAGTTAAGTACACCAATTATGTATGGAATTGGGCATGAAAATTGTAAAACAAAATGAGGATTTAGGCATAGGGATTTGAAAATAATATTTGATGATTTAAGGGGTCAAATAAACTCCGATTTTGATGAACTTTACATGTACGGACTCGTGGCGAGACGAGGATTCTAAAAATATGAGTTTCACACTTTTTCGAGAAGCGGGTCCGGGGATCGGGTTTTGCAACTTCGTGTTTTTGGGTGTGTTCGAGTCCTTTCGATTGGGTTGTGATTTATTAGACTATTTTGATATATTCTTATAGGTTTTGATCAGATTTGGCACCCCAGGAGATCGATTTGCGAGGAAAGCGCAAGGCGAGCTAGGACTTTTGGCCGGTTCGAGGTGAGTGGTGGTACTAAATGATGTACTGAGGGTTTGAAACCCCATACTTGCACTATACAGTGCTATGCTGAGATGAAACACACGTCATGTGACGAGCTTGGTGGTATTGTGACTGGGGATTTGGACTTGGTCTTTCTCGACTGATATTTTACTGTGTATTAGGACTCAGATTGAGCTTATAACTATGTAATTGGGCTAGTAGCCATATTTGGGGTCTTGTGCCAATTTGTAGAGCATTAGGGAAGCCTATAGAGATAAGTGACCCTTATATCATGCTGGACGCAGACACTCAGCCGTAGTCATAGCTGTATAGCATATCATGATCCAATACTAGATGTGTACTTTAAGAGAGACTGCTTGGGGTGGGATTCCATGTTCTAGCTGAGTGTGCCTGAGAGGCCAAGTCTATGTTGACTGAGATAGGGTCGAGGACCCGCTGTGAGGTATTGATATACATACCGGATCGGGCTGCAAGCTGCAGCATTATACATATATATACATATATATATATTGGACCGGGTTGCACACTGCAACATTATATATATATATATATATATATATATATATATATATATATATATATATATATATATATATATATATATATATATATATATATATTTGGATCAGACTGCACGCTGCAGTAATGTATGTATAGATCGGGCTGCAGGCCACAGTATCATAGCGCTTGGGCCTAGGGAGCCCCTCTGAAGTCTGTATACGCCCCTAGTGAGCGCCGTCGACATTAAATGGAGCGGGCTGCGTGCCGCAGCGGTATATGTATTGGAGCGATATATATATATATATATTGGATCGGACTGCACGCCGCAGTAATATATATTTGGATCGGACTGCACGCCGCATTATCATAGCGCTTGGGCTGTAGGAGCCCCTCCGGAGTCTGTCGTAGTGAGTGCCGTCGACGTTAAATGGATCGTGCTGCATGCCGCCGCACTATATATATTGGATCGGATTGTACGCTGCAGCGCTACATATATTGGATCGGGCTGCACGCCACAACTCTATATATATTGGATCGGGATGCACGCCGCAACATATATATATATATATATATATATATATACATATATATTTGGATCAGCTTGCGCGCCGCAGCCATATGAGTGTGGACTTGGTTAGTGTGGGATCACTGTGAGACAGTTGTGGACTCGAAATTGGACTTATCACTGTAGAGATGACGTACCTGTGAGGTTACCCTTAGAACTGTTTAATGATAGTACAGGTATTCTTATTTTCAGTTGTCATTTATTATTATTTCTCATTGAGTTGAAATATACTCATCCCACTTCCCTGCACTTTCTGTGCAGATTCAAGTGTTTAGGAGGGCAGTTGAGCTATCGCAGCTGCTCCATTACCGTTATTTCGAGGAGACTTCGAGGTAGCTGCCGGCGTCCGCAGAACCGGATCTCTTCCTCTCTATCATTTTGTTATTTGCTATTCTACTTAGACTTGATTGTGTAGGATATTTCCTTTTGTAGAGGCTCAGACTTGTGACACCGCGATTGTTGGGCTGTATTTTGTATGATTCTATTTCCACACTTATTGTTTTGATATGAAAACAAGTTGTTAATGTTAATTGATCACCAAATGAGAATATTAATTAATAACTGGCGGGTAAATTGGATAACATGGTTGAGCTTGCCTAGAAATGTGTTGGGTACCATCACGACCGGGGTTTGGGTCATGACATAAGGAAATAACTATCATCACTAATAATAATAAAAGAAGACCCTCCGGATCTGTGGACGTAGCAGATCATACCTCGAATCACCTCAAGATGCTGTTAAATCACCTGTAGTGCGCCTGATCTAATATACCTGGATTTGCACAAAAAAGTGTGCAGAAGAGTAGTATGAGTACACCACGGCGGTACTTAGTAAGTGCCAAGCCTAACCTCGATAGAGTAGTGACGAGGGAGGTTAGGGCCCTACCGAGAAATAATCATATAATGATAATAACAATATCGAGCAGTTCAAATGAGAATAAGAATGAAATAACAACAATGAGGTGAATACTACAACCGTCTACAATTAAGCTAACAAGGAGAAATCAACACAACAATGTACAAATCAACAAGTCTAGGATCTCCGAGAATTGAACCCGCAGTCCCTCTCTATACTCAGCAACTCAGGATCTCTGGGAATTGACCCCGCAGTCCATATATCAGTCTCACAGGATCTTCGGAAATTGAACCTGCAGTCCGTATATCAACAAGTCCAGGATCTCCGAGAATTGAACCCGCAGTCCCTACATCAGTATCTCTAGCTCTCCGATAATCGAACCCGCAGCTCTCAGATCTCCGGGAATTGAAACCACAGTCCGTATCTCAATAGCTCAGGATCTCCGAAATCAAACCTGCAGTCCGTATATCAGTATCTCTCGGTCTCGGGGAATCGAACCAGCAGCCCTCGGATCTCAGGGAATTGAACTCGCAATCCACAAACACAAACACAATCAATAAGAGGAAAAACACAGAGAAATATGAAGTACATAGCTACAAATTGCACCAAATCTAGTCTCAACAAGTTCCAAGAAGTTCAATTAAGACAAGTAGGCACTTAGACAGATAATCCTATGTAATCATGCTTCTCTAACTAACATCAGATAAGTTTTGCAATTGAATCATTTAAATATCAAGGATATCACGATTTGAACAGTTCAAGTAAGGTGGTTTTTCAACAATCTATGCAAGTACACGCCCGT
This sequence comes from Nicotiana noctiflora, assembly GCA_032618575.1. NCBI lineage: Eukaryota > Viridiplantae > Streptophyta > Magnoliopsida > Solanales > Solanaceae > Nicotiana > Nicotiana noctiflora. The sequence goes on along the minus strand of JASVEL010000790.1, from coordinate 21,980 downwards.
CACCTCGCGTACAAGGCATTTAAATCGACACATAATATCCTAGGGGAGAAGGTTCCCCCACGCAAGGTTAGACAAGTCACTTACCTCAATTTCGAGTACAAAACCGCTAAGAAACGAATCTTTTACAACGAGTATCCGACTCCGAGTGGCCCAAATCTAGTCAAACCACTTACACAGTGTAAATAATATCGCAAGTAACTAATTACAATGATAAAATTAAAGCTACGGCGTGAAAGTGGGTGAAATGACCAAAATACACCTGCAGCCATCGGCTCGGAATCGAAATATTTTTACATTTTCAGAACCCTCGTACTCTCACGAGTCTAGCCATAGAAAATTTATCAAAATCGGAGTTCGTTTGCCCCTCCAAATCATCAAAGTTTCTTCTATGAAACTACCCCAATCTTACACCCCAAATCCGAAATTAAATGAAGAAACTGAGTTTAGATTAGTGAATAATGATCACAAGGGAGTACGAAATCATTACCCAACAATTATCTCTGAAAAGCACGCGAGAAATGACTCAAAACCGAGCTCTCTAGCTTGAGTTTCGCAAAAATGGTGAAACCCTCACGGATGAAGTGTTATATTCTGATTTTGTCTGCCCAGGTATTTGTTCACTGTGATCGCATGAAAGGAGATGCGATCGCAAAGAAGAATTATTTTTTGCGCCTGAAATTGGTCTATGCGATCGCAGGAATAGAGATACGATTGTGTAGAAGAATTTCTGAAGGCCTGGGACATACTCTATGCGATCGCAATAGCAGGCTTGCGATCGCACAAGGTTAGATTATATTACTCTACGGTCGCATCGAAGGCCCTGCGATCGCGGAGAAGGAAAACTATAAACTATGCGATCCCAGGAGGGAACTTCGCGATCGCATTTAAGGAATTAGGCCACCTTCAGAATTACACTACGCGATCGCATGAGTAAAGATGCGATCGCAGAGAACAAAAGTCTGCAACACCAACAACTGAAATCTGACCTATTTCATCAACCTAAAATGGTTTGGTTGACCCCCGAAAACACCCCCGAGTCCTCAAATAAAACCACCAAACTACTCAAAATCATGATACGAACTTGTTCCAATCATAAAAACATATCGTTAAACACAAAAATCATCAAATTATAGCGAATTCAAGCCTAAGTTTCAACGAAAACTTCTGAAACCTACATGCTATCAAAAACCCAACCAAAAGATGTCCGAATGACCTGAAAATTTGCAGACATATCCAAAATCACTTAACGAAGCTACTACAAAAGTCAGAATTCCGTTCTGACTCTCGGATAAAAATCTCACCTATCAATCAAATTTCCAAAAATTTCAAACTTCGGCATTTCAAGCCTAAATGAGCTACAGACCTCCAAAATACATTATGAATGTGCTCCCAACCCCGAAATCACCTAACACAACTAATGGAACCATCGGATTTCTATTCTGAGGTGGTCTTAACACTATTCTGAATACGAGCCATTTTTCAACTATAAAGCTCTCATTTAGGGACTAAGCCGAACCTCCCGGCAAACCACAATAGCAAAACTGAACTTAGGGGAAACAGTTAATTGGGGATCGGGGCGTAAATTTCAAAAACGACCAGCCGGGTCGTTACAAATGTGAGCACGTGATTTTTGCCCTAAGCAACAAATTCCAAAATTAAAATAAATAATATTTTTGTGTGCAATTACATGATTTGATTGAAATAAGATGTACTTGTGTGATTGAACAATTAGAAATGAAAACTAGAAAATTAACAAAAAACAGGTTAAGTACAAGTATTTCAATTTAAGTGATTAAAACAAAATTAACAAAAAAGAGGCAATAATAACGGGTATTAAGGGAAAAATAGTAGAAAAATGTCAAAAAATATCAGAAAATTAGAGGAAGTAGGAAATTCAATAATTCAAGATAATATAAAAAGAAAAATTGAAAGACAAAAAGAAAATACCACAGAAATAATTAAAATACAAAGAAATTATAAAGAAAGGAAAACTGGGCCAAATGCCAGCCCAGGTGCACATTGGCCCAAACCAAATATAAAACCCAGTCCAGGTGTTTGAGTAACAGCAATCTCAGCCGTTCATCTCTTCAAATCCAACGGCTGAGGGTTTGTCCGGAATTAATCAAAATAATAAGATCTTGGAGTCAATCTGAGCCGTCCGTGTTTTAAAATCCAACGGGTAACAATACATCTCTCATTTAACTCTGAACGGCACCGTTTGAGGGAGTTTGATCCTGACCGTTGATCATCGATGATCTAACGGCCAGGGACGAACTCAATGTAACAGGTATTTAAACCCAATCTCAAAGAGACAGCCGGCCATTTCCCTTCACTCAAACCCTAGCCACCTCTCTCATCTTCTTCTCCCGCCTTCTTCTCTCTCGAGTTTGACCGGCCATAGATACTGACCATCTCCCATGGCGGTCTCCGGCCATTTCTAAGCTTCAAATCACCCTTCTCTCACTCCTCCACCCCAAGCCACCCCTGAAAACCAAGAAAGCCCCAAAAAACCCCAAGATCTTGAAAACCCGGTAACCGGAGTTCTTCTCCGTTGACCACCACTTTTGACACTAGCTTCCAAAATAACACCCTGAAACTGCCTCTTCTTGATCTTTCACCCCATGCAACCCTTTTCCTTCGAATATTCTCCGATCGCCTCGAATCTTTGAAAATAAGTCGCCGGAACCCTAACTCCGGCCGACTTAAAAAAACCCAAAAATCTCGTCTTTTCATCTCTAAAACCTATCTCCTAATAAAAAAGACTTCAAATATGAAGTCTTAAGTTTGAAAAGAAGAAAAGCAGAAAAAGAAAGAAAAGAAAATTGGAAAAAGAAAAGAAGAAAAGAAAAGAAAATAACGAGAAAAGGGGAAGCTCAGGAGACAAATCCTGAAAGCTAAGTCCCCTTCTCCTTTTTCGTTTATGTTTATGTTTTTCTGTGATTTTTTGTTTTCTTTGCTTCCTTCTTTATCATTCTCATATCTTTAGCATGTTTCCTGTTTAGATTTTCTTCTTGATTAGCTGTTAAGCCACTGCATGATAGATTAGTCTTATTTTCTAAAACAGTCCATGTTTATTTGTGTATCTCTGTTTAAATCATGTCTTCTTTGTTTTCTTCTTCATCATCTTCCTGTTTGTTAGCATGTTTCTGTTTAAATTCTCTTCTTTTAATCGCATGAGTCACTGCATGTTCAGATTAGTTTTTACCTTCTGAAAAATCTCTGTTTTATTGTGTTTCTCCGTTTAAACCATGTCTTCTTTGGAGCTTCTTTGATAAATTCTACATGTGTATGATTAGTCAAGTACATTTGAGCATGATTAGGGTTTCAGTAGTCTTTTTACATGAGAAAAGTTCTGACTATGCCTGATTTATGTTCAATTGATATACTATGTTTTTGGAATCTGGAATTATAAGTCTCTTGATTGAAATCCAATAATATTCAGTCTCTTCTCTGAGTTTTGGTTAAATGACAAGTAACTCTGATTGCATGGCTATGTATGCAATGTGATGTGAAAAGGGCTATGTTTGCAATAATTCAATGTTAGTTGATTACTGTTAATACCTAATATGCTTAGGTAAAATTGGTTATAACTGCAATAGTGTAGTAATCTGAAAAGTGGTTAAAATTTAAAACATGCTTTAAGTAGTTAAAATGGCTAAAATTGAAAACAACACAAAAAAGAGGTTATAAGTGAAATAAGTAACAAAGAGTGGTCAGTCTTGTAACTGACCAACTCTGATAATACTGAAAACACTGGCCAAATGCTAAATAGGCTAAGTATTATAATATATTGACTTAAGTCTAATGTGCTAGACTTGCAAAGTCCCAAGTGGCCCGTGTTCACTATTTGGCTAGACTTGCAAAGTCTTAGTCAACCTGTGTTCACTAATTGGTTTAAATTGCAAGGCTAAGTCCAAACTTTGGACTGGCCAGGCCTTGAATTATATAGCTTTGAATAATTAAGCAGGCTAGTCCCGCAAATTGGCTTTAATTACAGAAAATGAAACAATAAAGGGTTAGAATTGAAAATTGAGGTTTAGACCTGGCCAAGTTTTAAAGACTCATTAGAAGTGGCCAGGAATTAAATAGTAGCTAGAAAAAGCATAACCCTAACCTGGACAGGTCGGGTAAATAATGAATGCCCTTAAGGGCATATAGGGAATAGAAAATAGCATAATTGTGGATTTAATAGAGCCTATAGGGACATTAAAGACATTTAGGCCTATGATTTCTGCAATATCGCACAAAACTAAGGGCACAATGGACCTAAATAAAAGGTGACTTAGTAAATAACTTTAACAAGTAGGGGAACACTAGTAAAAGACCCAAAAAGGAATCAAATAGAACCTTCCAGCACATGATGGAAGGTAATTCATAACAAAAAATGGGATTAAAGTGTAATAATTGGTAAACAATGAGGGGAGGGAACTAGAATTATTTTCCAGCTTTTCCTCCCAAATTTTTCACCATATCTCACCTATAAATACACCCCATTTGAGCCTGTTAAGGGGTTGGATTTTGGAAATCAAAATTTCAGAAAAAATACATACATAGCATCGTAGATAAAGCTGCCTGGGTTTTCTAATTGAAGTTTATACTTAGAGCTGTGGTGGATTTCCTGTTTCGATTGATTCTCTATTGCTTATCTTCGTTGGGTATTTGCTTTGTTGATGTGTTGAGATTCAATTGCTTGCTGCGATTGACTCTATCTACTGTTGCATTGCGTGTCGTGATTTTAACTACAGTACCTGCTAATTCCCCTAGAACTCATTGGAATTTTTGCTGAATCAGGTACATATCTTTGTTCGAGCCATGTAATTTGAGGTCATTTGATGAAATGAAGAGCTTGGCTCAAGTTTAATGTATCTTCGTCATTATGTTTCTGTTTTGCATTTAGTTAAATAATCAAATCTGTAATTCATTAGGAAATATTGTATATATATAGTTCATGTGAAGCACGAACGAATGAAACAATGTAATAAGTATAGCAAGTAGAGGTAAGGTAGTGATAGCGGTCAAAATCGCCTTGTCAAGATAGGTTAGGTTAACAGTAAAACTAGTCCAGTTAATCTCGAAATAAGGCTTATAATAGTAGAATCGTAACGGTGATTTCAATCAACTCATGGTAGATACTTTAATTTGACACATGTTAGTTAGATTTTAAACAAGTTTAATAATAGCTATAACAACAAAAAATGTAGCAGTAGCTGAGTATAAGGATGATTATCATAATATCAAATGAACCAGTGCCATAAATAACTTAGTGATTAAATATAACTAGTATTTGCAATAAGTTACAAGTCAGCGAATCATTTAGTATTAATCTTGTCTTACATAGTTAGATAATATCCCATCTTTTAGCTAGTAAATAACTGGGATCAGTAGTTTAAATTAGCTATTGAAAAACAAAGCAAAAGAAGTTTGTAAATTAGATCTTATGCATATTAGATAGTTGTGATTCAGAATTGATACTACCAGTTTTGTACTATTGTTTCTCTTAATAAATAAAGTATTTGAGTTTATTTTCTTGGATTTCAAATACATGTATATGTATTATGAGTTTTCAGTTTTGTTTCCTCCTCTTTGTTTCGTTTGGTCTGGGCCTAATGAATAACGCATGCTTGGATCTAATTTGGATTACAACTGGGCTTCTGAATAAAAGCCTCAGTATAATTTGGGTTTTTGAAACCCAGATACACATATTAGTCTGCTGAATGCAAGCCCAAGAGTTCAGCCCTAGTAATAATAAAATAATGAGGCCTGGACTTACTTATTGAAATATAATGTAATTAAATTGACTAAGGAAAAAACAATGATAGAAAATGTAGCTATGCTTTAGGTTTGGACTATAAAATCGAGTGGGATGAGCTTCACATTGAAACAAAATAGCGGGGCCCCCATATAAATAAGTAATGATATTATAGATTCGGGAAGGTTAATAGTAAATTCCACAACCGTCCCAAAGATTGAAAAGCCGTTAGACGAATTAGGCACAATTTAATAAATATACCTTCCTTTATACGAGTACGCACTTGGTGTGACTCAAATCGTAAATCCCGGCGAAGCCGAAATGTATTAAAGGTTGCAGGCGTACTGGTTGCGGTGTGACTCGAAATACGTTTTCGGAACGTCGCAATTTGTAAAAAATATTAAAGTTTGAAACATGTACACGTTGTAAAAAGGCATATAATAAGTCACATAAAACCGAGAACGACAGTTGAGCGACCGTGCTAAAACCACGAAATCCGGGAGTGCCTAACACCTTCTCCCGGGTTAACAGAATTCCTTATCCAGGTTTCTAGTTTCGCAAAATGTAATACAGAGTCAATTTCCTCGGATTCGGGATTAACCGGGTGACTTGGGACACCATTATCTTCCCAAGTGACGACTCTAAAAATTAGCAAAATCCCGAACCAATTGTCCTTTATTTGGAAAGACTCCTTCCTCCTTATTATTAAATCCTTCCTAGGTATTTGAAACATTGAGGTATACCCTATTCTCCCGTTCGGAAATTAAACATTTAAAAAAGGGGTAGTAAAAAGGTAGGTGTGACAGCTCTGGCGACTCTACCAGGGACAAGCAACCCACAACTTCGGTTTCGGGGTTTAAGAATTCGAGCTCATTAGAATTGCCATTCTTGATATTATTAAATGCTTTGAACAACATGCTACGTGTTTTACTGCTTTGATATTATATGTATTGTATATATAAATTGTGCCAAAAACCCTTCTCTTCTTCACCTCCGGGGATGTGCTTACTGGTTGAGACTCCCCTTTCTGATAAGTCAAACCCAAAATAAGAAACAGAGGCCGGATAAGTTACAAAGCCGATTGACCCCGCGGGTCACCGATACGTAGCCCCCTCCTCGATCCGAGTTGTCCACTCAGGTACACGGTCTAGCACTCTATCAAACCATAAGATATTGAAGATAGGTCTAGGACGATTATTTGCATCATAACTGATTTAGGGGACTCAATACAGGGGTTGGGTCCGTCTAGGACAGGTGACCTGGTAATTAAAGATCGAGCATACTATATGTTGCATTTTTAATTGTCTTTGATCATTATGCAGACCGACAAAAATCCCGAGAAATAAAAAAGGAATATTTGGAAAAGAGAGAGATATTCACAAAAGAGTTATTAGAAAATCAGAAAAAAAGGAAATTATTGTTGTTAAAATAATTGGTCAATTAATCTGACCGAACTACGCAGGTTTCATTCTCGCCATTAGGTGGGATACGTAGGCAACCCTTGAACGGGTCCAACCACCCTTTTAGAAAATGACCAAAAAAATATATATTTTTAGTTTCAAATAATCGAGGTGATAGCTATTTTTTGAAATAGCTGAATGTTCCGAAAGGACACCGGAAGGCTGTTTTGGCGAAAATGGCCATTTCGAAAGTCATGTCTTTTCCTTTTTTCGAAAAAAAAAACCCGAGAAGATTATAAAATGAAAATTTGCTTTGAAAAATATTTTCTTTTTTTTTTCAAAATAAAATTGTCTTTAATAAATGTGCAGGATGAGCACGATACAGAATGAACCCTTCACTCTAATGAATAGAATCCCTTTAGAGCTAAGATTATGGTGGAATGACATGGGACATGAAGGAGAGAATTGGGTCAAATGTTACCTGAAGGACCTTACGGGATTAATGGACATAATTCCCCGAGGCGATATAATCCGAGAACTTGTTACATGCTGGGATCCTGCGCACAACGTTCTACTTTTTTCGGACTTTGAACTCACTCCCACTCTTGAGGAAGTTGCTTACTATATAGGGAAAAATGAGGTCCCCTTAAAAGAGAAATACTCGGTGGCTCCGGTCGTGATGGCGCCCAGCACATTGCTAAGCCAGCCTGACCAATCAATATCAAGAACGGAGCTAGAAGCTCTCTTTAGCCCATTTAAGCATATTAATTCACGAAATAACAGCGATACATATAACGAAAACGGGGAACCAAGTCCCATAATACATCAACTCCCATCGACCGAAGGGTCAAGAGTCATGAGCCTCTACCGAACATGAGTGTATAAAGGTCTACAAGATACCAAGTGCGGAAAGAAAAGTCAATACAAAATCAAGAGACAGTAAGAAGGAATATCGGGTCCTGCGGACTCTACAGCTACCTCGAATATCCACAAATGTCGTCTCGCACAGCTACTAGATAACTGCTGAGAGGTACCTGGATCTGCACACAAGGTCCAGGGAGTAAAATGAGTACTGCCAGACTCAGTGGTAATAAACAAGGGTAAGACAACGCAGATAAGAAATCCGCAATAAAGCACTATGTAAAGCTGTAGTCAAATACCCTGTCACAGAATCAATATCAACTGTACCTGTACCATCAAGCACCAGCAAAATAGTATAACAGCTAGCAGATGTAGCTAAATGAAATGCAATGCATGATATGACCGCTACGGCACGTAGCCCGATCCAATTTGGGTACCCGTGCTCACTGTGGGGGTTCAGACTCCGGAGGGGCTCCTACAGCCCAAGCACAATATCACTGCGGCGTGCAGTCCGATCCAACATATATACTGCTACGGCGCGTAGCCCGATCCACTACCAGTCAGCTAATATGCAAATACAGCCTCGCAGGCTCAAAAGTAGTTTTGAAAACCTTTTTATCATTTTTTAGTTGGAAAACAGTAATACCAAGTTCCAGAGATTGGAAATAGCATGATATCATAAATAGCTACGGACTTGTAGTAACTAACATGTCAATATGATAAGACAATGATAACGATCCTCGCGGGATCCAATAACTGGCTCACGGCCCACAAGTATACTCAACCGCCCAAGAAGGGGATTCCTCGGCTCAAGAGTGGCCAATATCTCAATATCTAGTATGCAACCATCCGAGAAGGAGGTTCGACGGCTCAAGAATAGCCAAATGTCATAACACAGTATCAACAAGTCGGACTAAGCCATAGTCCCCATTCACAATCGACCCCGCACTCACAAGAGAGTACGTGTCTCGCCGCTATACAGCATCACAAAGTGGTATATCGGGGTTTCGAACCCGCTGGTCATCACCCACATCTATTACTCACCTCAATACGGCGCGACGACTACTCCACAATGCCCTTGCCACGAGAATCAAGCTCCGCACGTGTAGAATCTGATCAAATACAGTAGAAATACAACAAATTAGGCCAATGGGATGACACCCAATCAATACAACTCAATTTACATCAAAATTCCCAAAGTTGTCAAAACCCGACTTTCGGTACGCTTGTCGAAAAATTACAAAAGTTATATATTCGGAATCCTCATCTCAATACGAGTCTAGGCATATAAAATTTACCAAAATCGGACTCCATTTGCCCACTCAAATCAGTGTTTTTCTTCAATTTAGGCCTAGGGCTCAAACCCACCTTTAATCTTCCATTTACAGGGATTTAACCAAGGATTTCATGTAAAAATGATGTAATTAAGCCACAAAACTTACCTCCGACAAATCCCCGATGAATTCCCAGCAATTCCCGTGAGTTTCTCTCTCTAGAACTCAAAAATGGAGGTTTGGGGTATGAAACCCGCGACTGGTTCTGTTCTGTAATTAAACTCACTGCCTGGCCAATTCCTTCATCGCGTTCGCGACACCTCTCACGCGAACGCGATGCCTTAACCCTCTTCTTCATCACGAACGTGACACTCTTTCACGCGTCCTCGAAGGTCAACTTCCCAGCCTCCGGACTTTTCCTCTACGCGAACGCGTAGTCCCTCACGCGAACGCGTGGCTTCGCCTAATCCTTCTTCGCGATCGCGGCCTGACTCCACGCCAACGCGATGCGTTCCAACTCTCTTATACGCGAACACGTTACCATCCCTCATGAATGCGATGGTCACCCGGCCCCAGCCTACGCGAACGCGGCATAGCCCTTGCGAACGCGAAGGCTTAAATTTCTCCCAGTGATCTGCAATTTACAGCAGACCATTTCTTGCTTCCAAGTGCCGGATGATGGTCCGGATTCACCCCGAGGCCCCCGGGACCCCAACGAAAACCACCAACATACTCCAAAACACGATACGAACTTGTTCCAAGCATAAAAACACCATCCTAAACATCAAAATCACCAATTACACACGGATTCAAGCCTAAGTTTCTTCAAAATTTCCGAATTGCTCATTCAATCAAAAACCCGACCAAACGACGTCCGAATGACCTGAAAATTTGAAGACATATCCAAAATCACATAACAAAGCTACATGAATTGTCGCAATTCCATTCCGATCCCCGGATCAAAATCTCACCTATCGTTAGTATTTCGCCAAAATTCAACCTTAGCCAATTCAAGCCTATTTCTACACATGGCCTCCAAATTCAATTCCGATTGCTCTCCTAAGTCATAAATGATCCCTCGAAACTAGTCGAATCATCAGAATCTGATTCCGAGCACTCTAACTCGATAGTCAACTCCGCGTTGACTTTCCTTATTCAAGTTTCATTCAAAAGGCTATATGCCTCATTTTCAATCCAAATCACTCCTAAATCACCCGATAGACTCTAACACTGATATAAAAGTATAAAACATGAATTTACAACATAACGGGGTGGTAATTCCCGTGACGACGGGCCGGGTCGTCACAAATACCCGGTGGCTCCAAGAGCGATAACGGTGCACCACTTCTTAGATTCTTTGAAAATTGCTCGAAACGTCCACAACGAGGATTTGGTTAATGGGTTTTGCTCTTTAAACTTCATCTACAGTAGATATCGACATGTCGGGGGTTTCAATGACCCTACGAACAAACTCTGTAGTAAGTCCAACCGAGCCAAACCGGAGGAACATCGACGATTCGCCTTTCTGGTGGTGTTCCTCGGGATAATCATATTTCCAAGAAAGGACGGGCACATTGATATGAGAGTCGCCGGGATGGCCAGCAGTTTGATTGTACAAGATAATTGCACTTTGGCCCCAATGATCATAGGCGATATATACCATGCCTTGACAACATGTAAAGTAGTGTACAACTTATTTGAGGGATGTAACTTGATTCTGCAAATTTGGTTAATAGAACATCTATGCCATCATCCTTCATTCTCAAGCTATGGGCCGTCGGAAAGAATGTGCCTCGAAGAATTCTATACGAGAACAAAAGAGGTTAAGCTGCTAGAGGGAGTTAAAGGTTGGATTTCATATCTACGATCATTGACCGATAGCCAAATCGATTGGGCATACGAATGGTTGCCCCTCGATGAGGTGATTTACATGCCGACAGAAGGGTCACATTTCTTGATCATAGACTTAAAAAGTATCCATCCTTATGCCCCGTACAGGGTCCTATAACATCTTGGAAGATATCAAGTTATACCGAAGGATGGGGACCTTAGTTTGCAAGAAATAGAGATTAGTCAGGATGGGTAATTCCCGGAAGCAAAGGTCCGACAGATTTGTAATGAGTGTCAAAATTTGAAAGCAGAAACTTGTGTGGAAAACAGAGCTCAGGGAGAAGTATCGCCAGGGTACGCCACATGGTATCGATGGGGTATTGAGCATGATAGACCATTGAAAAGGCCTCACGTTCAAGATTTGGCCGAGCAGTCTAAGGAATGCAGAAATTGGGTGGACAAAGAAAATGAGTATAAGGCCAAGATGAGTTTGCTAGAAAAATAGTTGCGAGATCTCCAATTCAAGAGCAATTTACAGGCAGCATCTGACGAAGGAGAAAAGAAGTAGCTGAAAAAAGAGAATGAAATTCTAAAGGCTCAAGTTGCAAAAATGAAAATTGCATCCGAGACCCCGATTCGCTTAGCGTGAGACGAGAAACTAATTGAAAATCTTCGGCGCAAAGTGAATGACTACAGCTTCGATCTTGACAAAATAGAAAAGGAGTTAGTCAGGGTTCGGAAGCTACTGGCCAGAGATGCCGAGGAAAGAGCTAGAATGGTTCAGCTACTATAAGATAAACATGAAGTTGAGGTAGCTCGATTGAGAAAGAAAGTCATCACAGCCACAGTCAAAAGTAACAAAATAATCAAGAGTTTGAAGAAGAAAGAGAGCATTGTTACACGGCTATGGCTCGATTAGAGTTCGTGTTACAACAGCTACAGAAAAAGAACCAACAAACCTTGGACGCTCGCGCCGGACAGATCAGCAGGCTGTTTCAAGAAAAAGGGGTCATTCGAGAAAGAATTATTCATATCGATCAGTACATCACCAGAAAATGCCAATTGTGTGAAGATATGTCCCAAGAAACATTTGCATCAGCCGTGAAGTTCTTTGTAAAGCAATTCATGTCTGACCTAGATATGCTCCAAAGTGGATTGGCATAAAGGCTCGCGGCAAGACCGAACGACGTCTCGCTGGTATTAGGAGCATTAATGTACTCATAGGGCATGCATTTTGTATTCATATTTCTTTTTGCATTAGTAGCACAACATCATTTTGTAAATCAAAATTTTTTTAGTATCAATGAAAAGTTCAAAGAAGTTGTTGCTAATCTTTTTTCCGCTTCATATCAATTGTCTGAGCGATAGGCAAATATGTAGGAACGAAAATCAATAAAGAAAGAAGGAAGAAAGAAATGAAAAAAGAGAGGAAAATAAAAGAAAAATAAAAATGAGTGGAAAAAAAGAGAAGAAAAGAAAGAAAGAAAAGAGATGAATGAATAAGAAACGGATGTTGATTCAAAATAGAATAAGTGCCGGGATGATGCATAATGATCAAAAGCAAAAGTTGTGATTTTTAATCAATGTATCTTATCCCTTTATGTACTAACTATTAACAAGTGTTGTTAATTATGAGAATCAGATTTCAGCTGGCAACCGGTACTCTGGCAAATCATCATTAGAACACACGATCAAAAACTATGACTAAGGCTGTGTCTCAGGAAATTGAGCTAACTATCATGGACCCAGTACAAGAAGAGGAGGTTGTGGATGTTGCGGGGATGAAAGAGGAGATGTATAAGCTAAAGCAGCAAATGTCAGAAATGTACCAAGCTTGGTCCACGGGTCAAACTTTACCCACATATCAAGCCAATCCAGCATATGTCCCTCCTGCCAATCCTAATTCTTAGCCACCTACTATGAAGTCATCCTCCATATACCTAGATTACCATCACTACTATGCCACTACTTCACAGGCACCACCACCACTGTCCAAACAGATTCCACCTCAACCACCATAGGTCGCCCCGGTATATGTGGCGCCACCACCTGTTGCTCTGCATAAATCGCCAAGTGAACCAGTGTTCCATGTGCAAGACGCCCATTACTATCCGCCGGAGCCGACGTTTAGGCAGCATGACTCCTATACCCCACTGATGGAGACGACGGAAGAAAAGCCCGTCAAGAACTTGGAACAAGAGGAAATGGCACGGAAGATGAGAAGTTCAGAATAATCTTTCCGTAACATACAAGGGCTAGGAGTCCAAGTGAGCGTAGCATACAAAGATTTGTGTTTGTTCCCAGAAGTGCAGTTCTCGATTGGATTCAAGCTACCTAAGTTCGACATATACAATGGACACGGGGATCCTGTAGCCCATCTCAGGGGTTATTGTAGCAAGATGCGTGGTGCAGGGGGAAAAGATGAACTTTTGATGGCATACTTTAGTCAGAGTCTGAGCGGTTCTGCGCTAGAAAGGTATACACGTCAGGTCCACACTAGATGGTTTATCTGGGACGATCTAGCTCATTCATTTGCTAACCACTTTTAGTACAACTTGGAGATAATTCCAGACATGTTATCGCTTACAAAGATGGAAAAGAAGCCCAGAGAAAGTTTTCGGGAGTACGGCTTTAGATGGAGAGAACAAGCGGCACGAGTAGATCCTCCTATGAAGGAGACTGAAATGGTAGATTGTTTTCTGCAGGCCTTAGAGCCTACTTACTATGGATTGAAAACCAACAAAATCATGAGCTTTTCTGCTATCAAGGCCACGAATCAGGCGATACAGACCGGAAATGGGGGATCTATTGGTAAGAAGAAGAAAGAAGAGGTTTCAGTTGTTGAAAGTAGACCACGGACTCGGAGCCAAAATACATACCATCACCCACCTCGCCCATACCAATCATAACTGCCAGCACCTTACAACTCACCTCCACCATATTATCCACCCACTACCCCATATTATCCCATCCAACAGGCTCAATATTACCTATCGCCTCCACATGTATGGCGAGCCCAAACTCTACAAAACGTCTACCACACACAGAACACCTACCCTCCTTCCAGAACCTACAAGAACCCAAATAGACCCAGCTTCCGTCCTGATCCAGAAATGAGAAACAGAGCCCAAACAAAGAAAACATTCACTCCACTAGGGGAGTCTTATACCAGTCTCTATCATTGTCTAAAAGCGTTGGGGATGCTAAGCCCGATTGAGCCAAAACTTCCAAACCCACCACCCAGAAACATTGACCAGTCAGTTAGATGTGAATATTGCTCTGGGGCACCGGGACACGATACTGAAAAGTGTTGGCACTTGAAATCTACTATACAGGAGCTCATTGATAATATGAGGATTGAGGTGCAGGCTCCAAAGACTCCAAAAATTACTCAAAATCCACTACCAACTCATCATGAGACACACATGATAGAGTTAGAGCAAGAAGAGAGCAGCAAAGAGCTGTCCCAATCGGTAATGATGATAAAGACCAACAGCAAAGTGGAGAAAGAGGTTGAGAAAGAGAAAGTGACAGCTGTGTTACCAATGAAAAAGCCGCCAGTGGTTGAAACTATGAAAATTGTGGTACCAGGGGCTAAGCCATTATTGACAGTGAAAGGAGCATACATGGAACCGGTGGTCATAAAGCTGGTGGTGCAAATGCCGGTGGTAGATACTAAAGCCATACCTTGGAACTCTAACAAAGTCACAATAATGTACAGGGGAAAAAAAGTTACAGGGGAGGTCAATGAAACACATGGACTCACTCGTTTCGGGCGATGCTTTGCCCCGGAAGACTTTAGGAAAATGAAGGTGGTAAATGAGAGTCATGTGAAAAAGCCGGTCTCTGAAGAAGAAGTAGAAACGTTTTTGAAGAAGATAAAAGCTCAAGACTATTCGATAGTAGAGTAACTGAGAAAGATGCCTGCATAAATCTCATTGCTTTCATTGCTAATTAACTCAGAAGAGCACAGGAAGGCGCTGCTAAAGATTCTGAACGAAGCACATGTCCCTAAAAAAATCTCAGTCTGCCATCTTCAAAAGATCACCAACAAAATTTTTGAGACGAACAAAATAATATTCTCGGACAATGAATTTCCTGTTGAAGGACGAAACACAACAAGGCACTCTATCTCACCGTCAAAAGTGAAGAATCAATGGTTACTCGGGTTTTAATATACAACAGGTCGAGTGCAAACATTTGTCCATTGTCGACTCTCAGAAAATTGAAGATTAATCCTGACAGAATCCGTCAAAATAATGTGAGTGTTCGGGGGTTTGATGGAGGAAGCAAAAATACCTTGGGAGATATTGTGCTGGAGGTCACCATTGGGCCGATAGACTTTACCATGGAATTCTAGGTGTTGGACGTCACTGTGTCTTATAATCTATTACTGGGACGGCCATGGATCCATGCGGCCAAAGACATACCATCTTCCCAACACCAAATGGTAAAGTTCGAATGGGAACAACAAGAAATTACAGTGCATGGAGAGGAAGACGCTTGTAATACCATAATTCCTTTTGAGGAAATCGAAAGGGACAAGAGCCCATGGGTGTATCAGGTGACAGACACTGTGGTAGTTAACAAGACAGCCAAAGGAGAGAGCATGCCAATTCCTACAGTGGCATCTACCGCAGTAATGGTAGCCAAAGAGATGATCAGAAATGGGTTCACACCGGGAAAAGGTTTGGGGATAACCTTACAGGGAATAACACAGCATGTCCATCTACCAGGAAATAATGATACCTTTGGTTTGGGCTTTAAACCTACCTACACTGACATCTAGAGAGCCAAAAAAACCAAGAAGAAAAGTTGGACCTTCCCGAAACCAGTCCCAAAGTTATCCGACACCTTCACTAAGCCTAGTACACAATGACATTTTACAACTGTTACATCAAGGTATGCTGAGATAAGGCCAGATGCGGAACTCCTCCCAAGGTTTGAAATGTTGTTCGAGGATGTAAACATGTTGGAGATGGGAGAGGGGACCAGTAAGATGGATATCCAGTTCGAGGGTCCCAGTGTTGCACTCAACAATTGGAAAGCCACTCCTTTTCCTATCAGGAGGTAGTCTTGGTAGTTAGCTTTCAAAAAATATCTTTCCCAAAAGCAGTTTTATTTTGTAATCCCCACACCCTACTGACATCAAATGTATCCAACCTATATTATCTTTTTGAAAAAAATATCAAAGAAATGAAATTTCTTCTTCTTTCTTCATTTTTGCCTTATTTTTATTATTTTCTTTCTTCCTTTTTATACAGTTCAATATGCGCTGATTCTGATGATATGTCATGCATGAAGGATTCCCGGTCCAGTTTTGACAATCGAATAATTATACAAGAAATTGAAAATGAGAGTGAAGTAGAATATGAAGATGAGGAAATACTGGAGGAAATAAGTAAAGACTTGAATCAATATGAGGAAAAACCCAAACCAAACTTAAGTGCGACAGAATCTATTAATTTGGGGAATGAGGATAATGTCCGGGAGACAAAAATCAGTGTACACCTAGAAGCTTCCCTCAGAAAAGAGCTAATAAAGTTGTTGCATGAATACAAGGACATTTTTGCGTGGTCCTATGATGACATACCCGGACTCAGCACTGATTTGGTGGTACACAAGTTGCCTATTTATCCAGAATGCCGGCCGGTAAAACAAAAGTTGAGAAAGTTTAAAACGGACATCAACGTGAAGATAAAAGAAGAGGTGAATAAGCAGTTTGAGCCAAAGGTCATACGAGTTACCAAATACCCCACCTGGTTAGCAAATGTTGTGCCAGTTCCAAAGAAAGACAGAAAAACCAGGGTGTGTGTTGATTACAGAGACCTCAACAAGGCCAGTCCAAAGGATGACTTTTCGTTGCCAAATATCCATATATTAATTGACAATTGCACCAAACATGAAATTGGCTCCTTTGTAGATTGCTATGTGGGTTATCACCAGATCCTAATGGACGAAGAAGTGCGAAGAAAACAACTTTTATCATTTCTTGGGGAACGTATTGCTATAGAGTGATGTCGTTTGGGCTTAAGAATGTTGGAGCTTGCGGACCTCATATGAGCGGGTATACTTAGCAAAGAAGATTTTGAGAGCAGGATATTATTGGCTCACCATGGAGCAAGACTGTATAAGATATGTGAATAAATTCCACCAATGCCAAGTACATAGAGATTTAATTCACTCCCCACCTTATGAATTGCATACGATGTCTGCACCTTGGCCATTTGTCGACTGGGGCATGGATGTTATCAGACCAATAGAGCCTGCAGCTTCAAATGGACATAGATTTATCGTGGTCGTGATTGACTATTTTACTAAGTGGGTGGAGGCCAAGACATTCAAGGCGGTGACGAAGAAAGTCGTGGTGGATTTCATGCATGAAAATATTATATGTCGATTTGGAATTCCTAAAGTAATTTTCATGGAAAACGGGGCAAATTTGAACAGTCACCTTATGGCGGAAGCATGTCAGAGGTTTAAGATCCTGCATCATAACTCTACACCTTACAGGCCAAAGGCAAATGGAGCAGTAGAAGCTGGAAATAAGAATATAAAGAAGATCCTTAGGAAAATGGTGGAAGAGTCTAGAAAATGGCATGAGAAGATGCCTTCCTCTCTTATGGGTTATCGCACAACAGTACGCACTTCAATTGGTGCCACACCCTATGCACTGGTGTATGGAACAGAGGCTGTTATACCCGCAGAAATCGACATACCATCGCTTCGAATCATAGCAGAAGCTGAGATCGATGATGATGAATGGGTAAAAGCCCGGTTAGAACAATTAAGTATGATCGATGAGAAGAGGTTAGCAGCGGTTTGCCACGGGCAATTATATCAATAGAGAATGGCCAGAGCATATAATAAGAAGGTGCACCCTCGAAAATTTGAAGTCGGACAATTGCTATTAAGGCGTATCTTACCGCATTGGTGTCACGACCCAAATCCGGTCGTGATGGCGCCCAACAATCAAGCTAGGCCAGCCAGACCAACAATTTAATTATACATCAATACCAGTCCCCAAATGGACAACCCAAGAAGAATATATGAGTTTAAGAACTCCAATAATAATAATACTGAACAAAAGTACTGACACTCCCAAAGATCCGGAGTCACAAGTCTAGAGCCTCTAACAAAACCCAACAGGAAATAGAGAGTACGATATAGAAGTACTCAAGTCCGAATACAAAATATACAATAACAACTGGAATGAGAGGAGAAGCTAGGCTCTGCGAACGTAGGCAGCTACCTCAGCAACTCGATGTGACAATGTAAACGCTGGAGATGTCCGTCTACTGCTCCTGTGTACCTGAGTCTGCACACAAAAGGTGCAGGGAGTAGGGGTGAGTACTAAGTACTCAGTGAGTAACAAATATATATATGTAGCCGACAGTAAGAAATCCACAAAATACCACAATATGAAGCTACACTACAGTCCGAATCTCCTACGAACTAGCAACAACAATACAATATAGCTACCACAGAGTAATTCAACAAATACAGATGCAATGCAATGCACATAACCGCTACGGCGTGTAGCCCGATCCAATTTAACGTCGACGGCGCTCACCGGGGGTGTGTACAGACTCCGGAGGGGCTCCTACAGCCCAAGCGCAATACTGCTGCGGCGTGCAGCCCGACCCTCATATCAACCACTGCGGCGTGCAGCCCGATCCCATGCTCAGTCCACAATAAGCAAATAAGTCACAAAACAATTCATTATCCTTAATTCCAGTTCTCAATTCATAATTTATGAAAAATACTTTAACTTTATTAGAGTTGTAAAAGCCGGTGACTTAGCATTTCAAAAGTGTGATTTCGATTTCCAGGACTGAGATCAGTGATTTAAGCAATTACAGCTATCACATAAATATTGTCCTCTAAGGACGCTACAGATCGGCACAAGGCCCCAAACAAGGCTTACAGCCCACAAATATAGCAAATACAGTGTATTTCCAACACTAACAGCATATTATTCATTCCCGGGATGGACCAAGTCTCAATCCCCAATCACAATCAATCCCGCACCTGCCACGGTGTGCGAGCCACGCCCTATTAGCATCACAATGTGCTAAGCCGGGGTTTCGAACCCTCAGAGCTACAATATACACAAACTACTCACCTCTAGCCGGTCGTAGAATCGTCCGCGATGCCTTTTCCTTTGAATTTCGTTGCCTCGTGTGTAGAATCTAGTCAAATAACAATAATTATATCAAATACGGGTCAAAGAATCATAACCCACTTCAATTTATATGAAATTCGCATAATCACACTAAGTTGGTAAAACCCGACTTTCGGTACGATTCTCGAAAAATTACGAAAGTCTCATATTCGGAACCCTCATCTCAATACGAGTCTAAGCATATCAATTTTACCAAATTCGGACTCCATTTGCTCATTCAAAACCTTGATTTTCTAAAGTTCAAGCCTAGGGTTAAATCTTCCATGAATCACCCCAAATTCTTCCATTTTCATGATATAATTGCATAATAATACCAATACTAATCATAGTTTAAGTCCATAGTTGCTTACCTCATGATTTCCCTTGAGTTTCTCTTCAAAATCGCCCAAATCGCCTCTAAAGCCGAGACCCAAATGTGTGAAATGTTCTGAAATTTTTCTAACTTCTGATACACTTAACTTACAATGATTTTCGCTTCTGCGGAAGAATTTCCGCTCCTACGCGTCCGTATCCGCGACCAAAGGGTCGCTTCAGCGGTTCCAGGCCTGGCCGGCCAATTCCGCTTCTGCGATATACGGACCGCCTCTGCGTGTCCGCTTCTGCGGAGATTCGATCGCTCCTGCGGGTATTTCCGCTTCTGCGACTAGGCGTCCGCCTCTGCGGACTCGCCTAAGCGGCTCCCCTTCCGCTTCTGCGAAGGCCGCTTCTGCGAAGGCCGCTTCTGCGGCTCCCCGTCCGCTTCCGCGCTTCCGCTTCAGCGGCTCCCTTTCCGCTTCTGCGGTCGCCGCTTCTGCGGCTCCTTTCCGCTTCAGCGCACCCGCTCCTGCGCCCATAATTCCGCAGGAGCGGAAACAACAGAGGCAGTGCACAAATTTTCTGCAATTTTCCATATTTCTCCCGATTAACCATCCGAAAACACCCCGAGGCCCCCGGACCTCATTCAAACACACCAACACATCCTAATTCCTTATTCGAACTTGTTCCAATCATAAAAACACCATCCTAAACATCAAAATCATCAATTACCCACGGATTCAAGCCTAAATTTCTTAAAAACTTTCAAAACTAACATTCAATCAAAAACCCGATCAAACGATGTCCGAATGACTTGAAAATTTGCAGACATATCCAAAATCACATAACGAAGCTACAGAAATTGTCGGAATTCCATTCCGACCTCCGGATCAAAATATCACCTACCATCCGGTTTTCGCCAAAATTCAACATTCGCCAATTCAAGCTTAAAACTACACCGGACCTCCGAATTCAATTCCGATTGTTCTCCTAAGTCATAATTGATCCCCCGGAACTAGTCGAATCATCAAAATCCGGTTCCGAGCACTCTAACTCAATAGTCAACTCTTGGTTGACTTTTCATATTCAAGCTTTCTTCAAACATGCTATTTGTTTCATTTTCAATCCAAATCACTCCTAACTCACCCGATATATTTTAATACTGTTTTAAAAGCATAATATATGAAAATGCAAGGTAACGGGGTGGTAATTCCCGTAACGACAGGCCGGGTCGTTACATTCTCCCCAACTTAAACAAACGCTCGTCCGCGAGCGGGTTAAGAAACATACCTGGAGCATCAAACAAGTGTGGATATCTACTTCGCATCTCCTGCTCGGTCTCCCAAGTTTCATCCTCCACGGGACGACCTCTCCACCGCACTTTCACCGAAGCTATATCTTTGGATCTCAACTTACGAACCTGTCGACCCAAAATGGCTACCGGCTCCACATCATAGGTCAAGTTCTCATCCAGCTGTATCGTGCTGAAGTCCAACACATGAGACGGGTCTCCGACATACTTCCGGAGCATAGATACATGGAACACCGGGTGAACTCCCGACAAACCGGGTGGCAAAGCAAGCATATAAGCCACCTCCCCAACTTTCCTAAGCACCTCAAAAGGTCCAATAAACCTTGGGCTCAACTTCCCTTTCTTTCCAAACCTCATAACACCCTTCATAGGCGAAACCTTCAGCAACACCTTCTCACCTACCGAATAAGACACATCTCGGACCTTCCGGTCCGCATAACTCTTCTGACGCGACTGAGCTGTGCGAAGTCTCTCCTGAATCACCTTCACCTTGTCTAAGGCATCTTGGACTAACTCTGTCCCCAACAACCTAGCCTCGCCGGGCTCGAACCAACCAACTGGAGATCTACACCGCCTCCCATATAAAGCTTCATACGGTGCCATCTGAATGCTGGACCGATAGCTATTATTGTAAGCAAACTCCGCCAAAGGCAAATAATCAGCCCATGAACCACCAAAATCAATGACACAAGCACGCAACATGTCCTCCAATATCTCAATAGTACGCTCGGACTGCCCATCCGTCTGTGGATGAAATGATGTGCTCAGCTCTACCTGTGAACCCAACTCTCGCTGAAATGTCCTCCAGAATTGAGATGTGAACTGGGTACCTCTGTCCGATATAATGGAAATAGGAACTCCATGCAATCTCACTATCTCACGGATGAATATCTCTGCCAACCGCTCCGAGGTATAGGTAGTACACACTGGGATGAAGTGAGCTGACTTGGTCAACCTATCCACCACCACCCAAACTGAATCAAACTTCCTCGCTGTCCGAGGGAGTCCACTAACAAAGTCCATAGTTATTCTTTCCCACTTCCACTCAGGAATATCAATTCGCTGGAATACACCA
>JASVEL010000789.1:0-28133 GCA_032618575.1 Nicotiana noctiflora | reverse complement strand
TATACCGGGGTTTCGAACCCGCTGGTCATCACCCACATCTATTACTCACCTCAATACGGCGCGACGACTACTCCACAATGCCCTTGCCACGAGAATCAAGCTCCGCACGTGTAGAATCTGATCAAATACGGTAGAAATACAACAAATTAGGCCAATGGGACGACACCCAATCAATACAACTCAATTTACATCAAAATTCCCAAAGTTGTCAAAACCCGACTTTCGGTACGCTTGTCGAAAAATTACAAAAGTTATATATTCGGAATCCTCATCTCAATACGAGTCTAGGCATATAAAATTTACCAAAATCGGACTCCATTTGCCCACTCAAATCAGGTGTTTTTCTTCAATTTAGGCCTAGGGCTCAAACCCACCTTTAATCTTCCATTTACAGGGATTTAACCAAGGATTTCATGTAAAAATGATGTAATTAAGCCACAAAACTTACCTCCGACAAATCCCCGATGAATTCCCAGCAATTCCCGTGAGTTTCTCTCTCTAGAACTCAAAAATGGAGGTTTGGGGTATGAAACCCGCGACTGGTTCTGTTCTGTAATTAAACTCACTGCCTGGCCAATTCCTTCATCGCGTTCGCGACACCTCTCACGCGAACGCGATGCCTTAACCCTCTTCTTCATCACGAACGTGACACTCTTTCACGCGTCCTCGAAGGTCAACTTCCCAGCCTCCGGACTTTTCCTCTACGCGAACGCGTAGTCCCTCACGCGAACGCGTGGCTTCGCCTAATCCTTCTTCGCGATCGCGGCCTGACTCCACGCCAACGCGATGCGTTCCAACTCTCTTATACGCGAACACGTTACCATCCCTCATGAATGCGATGGTCACCCGGCCCCAGCCTACGCGAACGCGGCATAGCCCTTGCGAACGCGAAGGCTTAAATTTCTCCCAGTGATCTGCAATTTACAGCAGACCATTTCTTGCTTCCAAGTGCCGGATGATGGTCCGGATTCACCCCGAGGCCCCCGGGACCCCAACGAAAACCACCAACATACTCCAAAACACGATACGAACTTGTTCCAAGCATAAAAACACCATCCTAAACATCAAAATCACCAATTACACACGGATTCAAGCCTAAGTTTCTTCAAAATTTCCGAATTGCTCATTCAATCAAAAACCCGACCAAACGACGTCCGAATGACCTGAAAATTTGAAGACATATCCAAAATCACATAACAAAGCTACATGAATTGTCGGAATTCCATTCCGATCCCCGGATCAAAATCTCACCTATCGTTAGTATTTCGCCAAAATTCAACCTTAGCCAATTCAAGCCTATTTCTACACATGGCCTCCAAATTCAATTCCGATTGCTCTCCTAAGTCATAAATGATCCCTCGAAACTAGTCGAATCATCAGAATCTGATTCCGAGCACTCTAACTCGATAGTCAACTCCGCGTTGACTTTCCTTATTCAAGTTTCATTCAAAAGGCTATATGCCTCATTTTCAATCCAAATCACTCCTAAATCACCCGATAGACTCTAACACTGATATAAAAGTATAAAACATGAATTTACAACATAACGGGGTGGTAATTCCCGTGACGACGGGCCGGGTCGTCACAAATACCCGGTGGCTCCAAGAGCGATAACGGTGCACCACTTCTTAGAT
Source organism: Nicotiana noctiflora (assembly GCA_032618575.1). Classification (NCBI taxonomy): domain Eukaryota; kingdom Viridiplantae; phylum Streptophyta; class Magnoliopsida; order Solanales; family Solanaceae; genus Nicotiana; species Nicotiana noctiflora. The sequence continues at coordinate 26,499 of JASVEL010000789.1, read as the reverse complement.
TCTTTGAAAATTGCTCGAAACGTCCACAACGAGGATTTGGTTAATGGGTTTTGCTCTTTAAACTTCATCTACAGTAGATATCGACATGTCGGGGGTTTCAATGACCCTACGAACAAACTCTGTAGTAAGTCCAACCGAGCCAAACCGGAGGAACATCGACGATTCGCCTTTCTGGTGGTGTTCCTCGGGATAATCATATTTCCAAGAAAGGACGGGCACATTGATATGAGAGTCGCCGGGATGGCCAGCAGTTTGATTGTACAAGATAATTGCACTTTGGCCCCAATGATCATAGGCGATATATACCATGCCTTGACAACATGTAAAGTAGTGTACAACTTATTTGAGGGATGTAACTTGATTCTGCAAATTTGGTTAATAGAACATCTATGCCATCATCCTTCATTCTCAAGCTATGGGCCGTCGGAAAGAATGTGCCTCGAAGAATTCTATACGAGAACAAAAGAGGTTAAGCTGCTGGAGGGAGTTAAAGGTTGGATTTCATATCTACGATCATTGACCGATAGCCAAATCGATTGGGCATACGAATGGTTGCCCCTCGATGAGGTGATTTACATGCCGACAGAAGGGTCACATTTCTTGATCATAGACTTAAAAAGTATCCATCCTTATGCCCCGTACAGGGTCCTATGACATCTTGGAAGATATCAAGTTATACCGAAGGATGGGGACCTTAGTTTGCAAGAAATAGAGATTAGTCAGGATGGGTAATTCCCGGAAGCAAAGGTCCGACAGATTTGTAATGAGTGTCAAAATTTGAAAGCAGAAACTTGTGTGGAAAACAGAGCTCAGGGAGAAGTATCGCCAGGGTACGCCACATGGTATCGATGGGGTATTGAGCATGATAGACCATTGAAAAGGCCTCACGTTCAAGATTTGGCCGAGCAGTCTAAGGAATGCAGAAATTGGGTGGACAAAGAAAATGAGTATAAGGCCAAGATGAGTTTGCTAGAAAAATAGTTGCGAGATCTCCAATTCAAGAGCAATTTACAGGCAGCATCTGACGAAGGAGAAAAGAAGCAGCTGAAAAAAGAGAATGAAATTCTAAAGGCTCAAGTTGCAAAAATGAAAATTGCATCCGAGACCCCGGTTCGCTTAGCGTGAGACGAGAAACTAATTGAAAATCTTCGGCGCAAAGTGAATGACTACAGCTTCGATCTTGACAAAATAGAAAAGGAGTTAGTCAGGGTTCGGAAGCTACTGGCCAGAGATGCCGAGGAAAGAGCTAGAATGGTTCAGCTACTATAAGATAAACATGAAGTTGAGGTAGCTCGATTGAGAAAGAAAGTCATCACAGCCACAGTCAAAAGTAACAAAATAATCAAGAGTTTGAAGAAGAAAGAGAGCATTGTTACACGGCTATGGCTCGATTAGAGTTCGTGTTACAACAGCTACAGAAAAAGAACCAACAAACCTTGGACGCTCGCGCCGGACAGATCAGCAGGCTGTTTCAAGAAAAAGGGGTCATTCGAGAAAGAATTATTCATATCGATCAGTACATCACCAGAAAATGCCAATTGTGTGAAGATATGTCCCAAGAAACATTTGCATCAGCCGTGAAGTTCTTTGTAAAGCAATTCATGTCTGACCTAGATATGCTCCAAAGTGGATTGGCATAAAGGCTCGCGGCAAGACCGAACGACGTCTCGCTGGTATTAGGAGCATTAATGTACTCATAGGGCATGCATTTTGTATTCATATTTCTTTTTGCATTAGTAGCACAACATCATTTTGTAAATCAAAATTTTTTTAGTATCAATGAAAAGTTCAAAGAAGTTGTTGCTAATCTTTTTTCCGCTTCATATCAATTGTCTGAGCGATAGGCAAATATGTAGGAACGAAAATCAATAAAGAAAGAAGGAAGAAAGAAATGAAAAAAGAGAGGAAAATAAAAGAAAAATAAAAATGAGTGGAAAAAAAGAGAAGAAAAGAAAGAAAGAAAAGAGATGAATGAATAAGAAACGGATGTTGATTCAAAATAGAATAAGTGCCGGGATGATGCATAATGATCAAAAGCAAAAGTTGTGATTTTTAATCAATGTATCTTATCCCTTTATGTACTAACTATTAACAAGTGTTGTTAATTATGAGAATCAGATTTCAGCTGGCAACCGGTACTCTGGCAAATCATCATTAGAACACACGATCAAAAACTATGACTAAGGCTGTGTCTCAGGAAATTGAGCTAACTATCATGGACCCAGTACAAGAAGAGGAGGTTGTGGATGTTGCGGGGATGAAAGAGGAGATGTATAAGCTAAAGCAGCAAATGTCAGAAATGTACCAAGCTTGGTCCACGGGTCAAACTTTACCCACATATCAAGCCAATCCAGCATATGTCCCTCCTGCCAATCCTAATTCTTAGCCACCTACTATGAAGTCATCCTCCATATACCTAGATTACCATCACTACTATGCCACTACTTCACAGGCAGCACCACCACTGTCCAAACAGATTCCACCTCAACCACCATAGGTCGCCCCGGTATATGTGGCGCCACCACCTGTTGCTCTGCATAAATCGCCAAGTGAACCAGTGTTCCATGTGCAAGACGCCCATTACTATCCGCCGGAGCCGACGTTTAGGCAGCATGACTCCTATACCCCACTGATGGAGACGACGGAAGAAAAGCCCGTCAAGAACTTGGAACAAGAGGAAATGGCACGGAAGATGAGAAGTTCAGAATAATCTTTCCGTAACATACAAGGGCTAGGAGTCCAAGTGAGCGTAGCATACAAAGATTTGTGTTTGTTCCCAGAAGTGCAGTTCTCGATTGGATTCAAGCTACCTAAGTTCGACATATACAATGGACACGGGGATCCTGTAGCCCATCTCAGGGGTTATTGTAGCAAGATGCGTGGTGCAGGGGGAAAAGATGAACTTTTGATGGCATACTTTAGTCAGAGTCTGAGCGGTTCTGCGCTAGAAAGGTATACACGTCAGGTCCACACTAGATGGTTTATCTGGGACGATCTAGCTCATTCATTTGCTAACCACTTTTAGTACAACTTGGAGATAATTCCAGACATGTTATCGCTTACAAAGATGGAAAAGAAGCCCAGAGAAAGTTTTCGGGAGTACGGCTTTAGATGGAGAGAACAAGCGGCACGAGTAGATCCTCCTATGAAGGAGACTGAAATGGTAGATTGTTTTCTGCAGGCCTTAGAGCCTACTTACTATGGATTGAAAACCAACAAAATCATGAGCTTTTCTGCTATCAAGGCCACGAATCAGGCGATACAGACCGGAAATGGGGGATCTATTGGTAAGAAGAAGAAAGAAGAGGTTTCAGTTGTTGAAAGTAGACCACGGACTCGGAGCCAAAATACATACCATCACCCACCTCGCCCATACCAATCATACCTGCCAGCACCTTACAACTCACCTCCACCATATTATCCACCCACTACCCCATATTATCCCATCCAACAGGCTCAATATTACCTATCGCCTCCACATGTATGGCGAGCCCAAACTCTACAAAACGTCTACCACACACAGAACACCTACCCTCCTTCCAGAACCTACAAGAACCCAAATAGACCCAGCTTCCGTCCTGATCCAGAAATGAGAAACAGAGCCCAAACAAAGAAAACATTCACTCCACTAGGGGAGTCTTATACCAGTCTCTATCATTGTCTAAAAGCGTTGGGGATGCTAAGCCCGATTGAGCCAAAACTTCCAAACCCACCACCCAGAAACATTGACCAGTCAGTTAGATGTGAATATTGCTCTGGGGCACCGGGACACGATACTGAAAAGTGTTGGCACTTGAAATCTACTATACAGGAGCTCATTGATAATATGAGGATTGAGGTGCAGGCTCCAAAGACTCCAAAAATTACTCAAAATCCACTACCAACTCATCATGAGACACACATGATAGAGTTAGAGCAAGAAGAGAGCAGCAAAGAGCTGTCCCAATCGGTAATGATGATAAAGACCAACAGCAAAGTGGAGAAAGAGGTTGAGAAAGAGAAAGTGACAGCTGTGTTACCAATGAAAAAGCCGCTAGTGGTTGAAACTATGAAAATTGTGGTACCAGGGGCTAAGCCATTATTGACAGTGAAAGGAGCATACATGGAACCGGTGGTCATAAAGCTGGTGGTGCAAATGCCGGTGGTAGATACTAAAGCCATACCTTGGAACTCTAACAAAGTCACAATAATGTACAGGGGAAAAAAAGTTACAGGGGAGGTCAATGAAACACATGGACTCACTCGTTTCGGGCGATGCTTTGCCCCGGAAGACTTTAGGAAAATGAAGGTGGTAAATGAGAGTCATGTGAAAAAGCCGGTCTCTGAAGAAGAAGTAGAAACGTTTTTGAAGAAGATAAAAGCTCAAGACTATTCGATAGTAGAGTAACTGAGAAAGATGCCTGCATAAATCTCATTGCTTTCATTGCTAATTAACTCAGAAGAGCACAGGAAGGCGCTGCTAAAGATTCTGAACGAAGCACATGTCCCTAAAAAAATCTCAGTCTGCCATCTTCAAAAGATCACCAACAAAATTTTTGAGACGAACAAAATAATATTCTCGGACAATGAATTTCCTGTTGAAGGACGAAACACAACAAGGCACTCTATCTCACCGTCAAAAGTGAAGAATCAATGGTTACTCGGGTTTTAATATACAACAGGTCGAGTGCAAACATTTGTCCATTGTCGACTCTCAGAAAATTGAAGATTAATCCTGACAGAATCCGTCAAAATAATGTGAGTGTTCGGGGGTTTGATGGAGGAAGCAAAAATACCTTGGGAGATATTGTGCTGGAGGTCACCATTGGGCCGATAGACTTTACCATGGAATTCTAGGTGTTGGACGTCACTGTGTCTTATAATCTATTATTGGGACGGCCATGGATCCATGCGGCCAAAGACATACCATCTTCCCAACACCAAATGGTAAAGTTCGAATGGGAACAACAAGAAATTACAGTGCATGGAGAGGAAGACGCTTGTAATACCATAATTCCTTTTGAGGAAATCGAAAGGGACAAGAGCCCATGGGTGGGTGTATCAGGTGACAGACACTGTGGTAGTTAACAAGACAGCCAAAGGAGAGAGCATGCCAATTCCTACAGTGGCATCTACCGCAGTAATGGTAGCCAAAGAGATGATCAGAAATGGGTTCACACCGGGAAAAGGTTTGGGGATAACCTTACAGGGAATAACACAGCATGTCCATCTACCAGGAAATAATGATACCTTTGGTTTGGGCTTTAAACCTACCTACACTGACATCTAGAGAGCCAAAAAAACCAAGAAGAAAAGTTGGACCTTCCCGAAACCAGTCCCAAAGTTATCCGACACCTTCACTAAGCCTGGTACACAATGACATTTTACAACTGTTACATCAAGGTATGCTGAGATAAGGCCAGATGCGGAACTCCTCCCAAGGTTTGAAATGTTGTTCGAGGATGTAAACATGTTGGAGATGGGAGAGGGGACCAGTAAGATGGATATCCAGTTCGAGGGTCCCAGTGTTGCACTCAACAATTGGAAAGCCACTCCTTTTCCTATCAGGAGGTAGTCTTGGTAGTTAGCTTTCAAAAAATATCTTTCCCAAAAGCAGTTTTATTTTGTAATCCCCACACCCTACTGACATCAAATGTATCCAACCTATATTATCTTTTTGAAAAAAATATCAAAGAAATGAAATTTCTTCTTCTTTCTTCATTTTTGCCTTATTTTTATTATTTTCTTTCTTCCTTTTTATACAGTTCAATATGCGCTGATTCTGATGATATGTCATGCATGAAGGATTCCCGGTCCAGTTTTGACAATCGAATAATTATACAAGAAATTGAAAATGAGAGTGAAGTAGAATATGAAGATGAGGAAATACTGGAGGAAATAAGTAAAGACTTGAATCAATATGAGGAAAAACCCAAACCAAACTTAAGTGCGACAGAATCTATTAATTTGGGGAATGAGGATAATGTCCGGGAGACAAAAATCAGTGTACACCTAGAAGCTTCCCTCAGAAAAGAGCTAATAAAGTTGTTGCATGAATACAAGGACATTTTTGCGTGGTCCTATGATGACATACCCGGACTCAGCACTGATTTGGTGGTACACAAGTTGCCTATTTATCCAGAATGCCGGCCGGTAAAACAAAAGTTGAGAAAGTTCAAAACGGACATCAACGTGAAGATAAAAGAAGAGGTGAATAAGCAGTTTGAGCCAAAGGTCATACGAGTTACCAAATACCCCACCTGGTTAGCAAATGTTGTGCCAGTTCCAAAGAAAGACAGAAAAACCAGGGTGTGTGTTGATTACAGAGACCTCAACAAGGCCAGTCCAAAGGATGACTTTCCGTTGCCAAATATCCATATATTAATTGACAATTGCACCAAACATGAAATTGGCTCCTTTGTAGATTGCTATGTGGGTTATCACCAGATCCTAATGGACGAAGAAGTGCGAAGAAAACAACTTTTATCATTTCTTGGGGAACGTATTGCTATAGAGTGATGTCGTTTGGGCTTAAAAATGTTGGAGCTTGCGGACCTCATATGAGCGGGTATACTTAGCAAAGAAGATTTTGAGAGCAGGATATTATTGGCTCACCATGGAGCAAGACTGTATAAGATATGTGAATAAATTCCACCAATGCCAAGTACATAGAGATTTAATTCACTCCCCACCTTATGAATTGCATACGATGTCTGCACCTTGGCCATTTGTCGACTGGGGCATGGATGTTATCAGACCAATAGAGCCTGCAGCTTCAAATGGACATAGATTTATCGTGGTCGTGATTGACTATTTTACTAAGTGGGTGGAGGCCAAGACATTCAAGGCGGTGACGAAGAAAGTCGTGGTGGATTTCATGCATGAAAATATTATATGTCGATTTGGAATTCCTAAAGTAATTTTCATGGAAAACGGGGCAAATTTGAACAGTCACCTTATGGCGGAAGCATGTCAGAGGTTTAAGATCCTGCATCATAACTCTACACCTTACAGGCCAAAGGCAAATGGAGCAGTAGAAGCTGGAAATAAGAATATAAAGAAGATCCTTAGGAAAATGGTGGAAGAGTCTAGAAAATGGCATGAGAAGATGCCTTCCTCTCTTATGGGTTATCGCACAACAGTACGCACTTCAATTGGTGCCACACCCTATGCACTGGTGTATGGAACAGAGGCTGTTATACCCGCAGAAATCGACATACCATCGCTTCGAATCATAGCAGAAGCTGAGATCGATGATGATGAATGAGTAAAAGCCCGGTTAGAACAATTAAGTATGATCGATGAGAAGAGGTTAGCAGCGGTTTGCCACGGGCAATTATATCAATAGAGAATGGCCAGAGCATATAATAAGAAGGTGCACCCTCGAAAATTTGAAGTCGGACAATTGCTATTAAGGCGTATCTTACCGCATTGGTGTCACGACCCAAATCCGGTCGTGATGGCGCCCAACAATCAAGCTAGGCCAGCCAGACCAACAATTTAATTATACATCAATACCAGTCCCCAAATGGACAACCCAAGAAGAATATATGAGTTTAAGAACTCCAATAATAATAATACCGAACAAAAGTACTGACACTCCCAAAGATCCGGAGTCACAAGTCTAGAGCCTCTAACAAAACCCAACAGGAAAATAGAGAGTACGATATAGAAGTACTCAAGTCTGAATACAAAATATACAATAACAACTGGAATGAGAGGAGAAGCTAGGCTCTGCGAACGTAGGCAGCTACCTCAGCAACTCGATGTGACAATGTAAACGCTGGAGATGTCCGTCTACTGCTCCTGTGTACCTGAGTCCGCACACAAAAGGTGCAGGGAGTAGGGGTGAGTACTAAGTACTCAGTGAGTAACAAATATATATATGTAGCTGACAGTAAGAAATCCACAAAATACCACAATATGAAGCTACACTACAGTCCGAATCTCCTACGAACTAGCAACAACAATCCAATACAGCTACCACAGAGTAATTCAACAAATACAGATGCAATGCAATGCACATAACCGCTACGGCGTGTAGCCCGATCCAATTTAACGTCGACGGCGCTCACCGGGGGTGTGTACAGACTCCGGAGGGGCTCCTACAGCCCAAGCGCAATACTGCTGCGGCGTGCAGCCCGACCCTCATATCAACCACTGCGGCGTGCAGCCCGATCCCATGCTCAGTCCACAATAAGCAAATAAGTCACAAAACAATTCATTATCCTTAATTCCAGTTCTCAATTCATAATTTATGAAAAATACTTTAACTTTATTAGAGTTGTAAAAGCCGGTGACTTAGCATTTCAAAAGTGTGATTTCGATTTCCAGGACTGAGATCGGTGATTTAAGCAATTACAGCTATCACATAAATATTGTCCTCTAAGGACGCTACAGATCGGCACAAGGCCCCAAACAAGGCTTACAGCCCACAAATATAGCAAATACAGTGTATTTCCAACACTAACAACATATTATTCATTCCCGGGATGGACCAAGTCTCAATCCCCAATCACAATCAATCCCGCACCTGCCACGGTGTGCGAGCCACGCCCTATTAGCGTCACAATGTGCTAAGCCGGGGTTTCGAACCCTCAAGCTACAATATACACAAACTACTCACCTCTAGCCGGTCGTAGAATCGTCCGCGATGCCTTTTCCTTTGAATTTCGTTGCCTCGTGTGTAGAATCTAGTCAAATAACAATAATTATATCAAATACGGGTCAAAGAATCATAACCCACTTCAATTTATATGAAATTCGCATAATCACACTAAGTTGGTAAAACCCGACTTTCGGTACGATTCTCGAAAAATTACGAAAGTCTCATATTCGGAACCCTCATCTCAATACGAGTCTAAGCATATCAATTTTACCAAATTCGGACTCCATTTGCTCATTCAAAACCTTGATTTTCTAAAGTTCAAGCCTAGGGTTAAATCTTCCATGAATCACCCCAAATTCTTCCATTTTCATGATATAATTGCATAATAATACCAATACTAATCATAGTTTAAGTCCATAGTTGCTTACCCGATGATTTCCCTTGAGTTTCTCTTCAAAATTGCCCAAATCGCCTCTAAAGCCGAGACTCAAATGTGTGAAATGTTCTGAAATTTTTCTAACTTCTGATACACTTAACTTACAGTGATTTTCGCTTCTGCGGAAGAATTTCCGCTCCTACGCGTCCGTATCCGCGACCAAAGGGTCGCTTCAGCGGTTCCAGGCCTGGCCGGCCAATTCCGCTTCTGCGATATACGGACCGCCTCTGCGTGTCCGCTTCTGCAGAGATTCGATCGCTCCTGCGGGTTTTCCCGCTTCTGCGACTAGGCGTCCGCCTCTGCGGACTCGCCTAAGCGGCTTCCCTTCCGCTTCGGCGATCCTTCACCCCATGGCCCTTGGCCGCTTCTGCGGCTCACCTTCCGCTCCAGCGATGCCGCTTCAGCGGAAAATGTTCCGCTTCTGCGATGCCCAGCGCTTCTGCGCTCCTTGTCCGCTTCTGCGGACTCGCTCCTGCACCCATAATTCCGCAGGAGCGGAAACAACAGAGGCAGTGCACAAATTTTCTGCAATTTTCCATATTTCTCCCGATTAACCATCCGAAAACACCCCGAGGCCCCCGGACCTCATTCAAACACACCAACACATCCTAATTCCTTATTCGAACTTGTTCCAATCATAAAAACACCATCCTAAACATCAAAATCATCAATTACCCACGGATTCAAGCCTAAATTTCTTAAAAACTTTCAAAACTAACATTCAATCAAAAACCCGATCAAACGATGTCCGAATGACTTGAAAATTTGCAGACATATCCAAAATCACATAACGAAGCTAAAGAAATTGTCGGAATTCCATTCCGACCCCCGGATCAAAATATCACCTACCATCCGGTTTTCGCCAAAATTCAACATTCGCCAATTCAAGCTTAAAACTACACCGGACCTCCGAATTCAATTCCGATTGTTCTCCTAAGTCATAATTGATCCCCCGTAGCTAGTTGAAATCATCAGAATCCGGTTCCGAGCACTCTAACTCAATAGTCAACTCTTGGTTGACTTTTCATATTCAAGCTTTCTTCAAACATGCTATTTGTTTCATTTTCAATCCAAATCACTCCTAACTCACCCGATATATTTTAATACTGTTTTAAAAGCATAATATATGAAAATGCAAGGTAACGGGGTGGTAATTCCCGTAACGACAGGGCCGGGTCGTTACATTCTCCCCAACTTAAACAAACGCTCGTCCGCGAGCGGGTTAAGAAACATACCCGGAGCATCAAACAAGTGTGGATATCTACTTCGCATCTCCTGCTCGGTCTCCCAAGTTGCTTCCTCCACGGGACGACCTCTCCACTGCACTTTCACTGAAGCTATATCCTTGGATCTCAGCTTACGAACCTGTCGACCCAAAATGGCTATTGGTTCCACATCATAAGTCAAATCCTCATCTAGCTGTATCGTGCTGAAGTCCAACACATGAGACGGGTCTCCGACATACTTCCGGAGCATAGATACATGGAACACCGGGTGAACTCCCGACAAACCGGGTGGCAAAGCAAGCATATAAGCCACCTCCCCAACTTTCCTAAGCACCTCAAAAGGTCCAATAAACCTTGGGCTCAACTTCCCTTTCTTTCCAAACCTCATAACACCCTTCATAGGCGAAACCTTCAACAACACCTTCTCACCTACTGAATAAGACACATCTCGGACCTTCCGGTCCGCATAACTCTTCTGACGCGACTGAGCTGTGCGAAGTCTCTCCTGAATCACCTTCACCTTATCTAAGGCATCTTGGACTAACTCTGTCCCTAACAACCTAGCCTCGCCGGGCTCGAACCAACCAACCGGAGACCTACACCGCCTCCCATATAAAGCTTCATACGGTGCCATCTGAATGCTGGACCGATAGCTATTATTGTAAGCAAACTCCGCCAAAGGCAAATAATCAGCCCATGAACCACCAAAATCAATGACACAAGCACGCAACATGTCCTCCAATATCTGAATAGTACGCTCAGACTGCCCATCCGTCTGTGGATGAAATGCTGTGCTCAGCTCTACCTGTGAACCCAACTCTCGCTGAAATGTCCTCCAGAATTGAGATGTGAACTGGGTACCTCTGTCCGATATAATGGAAATAGGAACTCCATGCAATCTCACTATCTCACGGATGAATATCTCTGCCAACCGCTCTGAGGTATAGGTAGTACACACTGGGATGAAGTGAGCTGACTTAGTCAACCTATCCACCACCACCCAGACTGAATCAAACTTCCTCGCTGTCCGAGGGAGTCCACTAACAAAGTCCATAGTTATTCTTTCCCACTTCCACTCCGGAATATCAATACGCTGGAATACACCACCAGGTCTCTGATGCTCATACTTGACCTGCTGACGGTTTAGACACCGAGCCACATGGCTCACAATATCTTTCTTCATCTTTCTCCACCAGTAATGCTGCTTCAAATCCTGATACATCTTCGCGGCTCCTGGATGAATAGAATACCGCGAGCTATGGGCCTCTTCCAATATCAACTCACGAAGGCCATCAACATTGGGCACGCATATCCGGCCTTGCATCCGCAATACACCATCACTATCAATAGTGACATCTCTGGCATCATCATGCTGAACTCTGTCCTTAAGGACAAGTAAGTGTGGATCATCATACCGGCGCTCTCGAATACGATCATATAAAGAAGAACGAGCTACTACACAAGCCATCACCCGATTGGGCTCAGAAATATCCAGCCTTACCATCCGATTAGCTAACGCCTGAACATCAACTGCTAGGGGTCTCTCCCCAACTGGAATATACGCCAAACTGCCCATACTAATAGCCTTCCGGCTCAATGCATCAGCCACTACATTGGCTTTCCCGGGATGGTACAAGATAGTAATATCATAGTCTTTAAGCAACTCAAGCCATCTTCGCTGCCTCAAATTTAGATCTTTCTGCTTAAACAAATGCTGAAGGCTGCGGTGGTCCGTATATACATCACAAGATACACCATATAAGTAATGCCTCCAAATCTTCAAAGCATGAACTATGGCTGCTAGCTCCAAATCGTGAACAGGGTAGTTCTTCTCGTGGGGCTTTAACTGACGAGAAGCATAAGCAATGACCCTACCCTCCTGCATCAACACACAACCAATGCCAACTCCTAAGGCATCACAATACACCGTATACGACCCTGAGGCCGATGGTAACACAAGTACTGGAGCTGTGGTCAAAGCCTCCTTGAGCTTCTGAAAGCTCTCTTCACATTCATCGGACCACACAAATGGAGCATTCTTCTGTGTCAGCTTAGTCAACGGTGAAGCAATAGATGAGAAATCCTGAACAAACCGACGATAATAACCTGCCAAGCCAAGAAAACTCCGAATCTCTGTAGCTGAGGAAGGTCTGGGCCAATTCTGCACTGCCTCGACCTTCTGAGGATCAACCCTAATACTATCACTGGACACTATATGTCCCAGAAAACCCACAGTATCAAGCCATAACTCACACTTAGAGAATTTTGCATAAAGCTTCTCTTCCCTCAACCTCTGCAATGCCACTCTCAAATGCTGTGCATGCTCCTCCTGGCTGCGTGAATATACCAGGATATCATCAATAAACACAATCACAAAAGAATCAAGGTACGGCCGAAATACACTATTCATCAAGTGCATGAATGCTGCCGGGGCATTAGTCAACCCAAAAGACATCACTAGGAACTCGTAGTGCCCATATCGCGTCCTGAACGCTGTCTTCATAATGTCTGAGTCCCTGATCTTCAAATGATGATAGCCCGATCGAAGATCAATCTTAGAAAATAAACTAGCTCCCTGTAGTTGATCAAATAGGTCCTCAATACGAGGTAATGGATATTTATTCTTCACTGTTACCTTGTTCAGCTGCCTGTAATCAATGCACATTCTCATTGTGCCATCTTTCTTCTTCACGAACAACACCGGTGCACCCCAAGGTGACACACTTGGACGAATGAAACCCTTATCTAAGAGTTCCCGAAGCTGTTCTTTCAATTCTTTTAACTCTGCTGGTGCCATGCGATAGGGAGGAATAGAAATGGGCTGAGTGCCCGCACCAAGTCAATACCAAAATCAATATCTCTATCAGGCGGCATGCCTGGCAGGTCTGCTGGAAATACATCCGGAAACTCCCTCACAATGGGGACCGAATCAAGACTGGGTGTCTCGGCTTCAACATTTCTAATGAAGGCCAAATAAGATAAACAACCCTTGCCAATCATTCGTTGGGCCTTTATATAAGAAATCACCCTATCGGACACATAATCAGTCAAGCCACGCCACTCGATCCTCGGATTACCTAGAATAGCTAGTGTGACTGTCTTGGCATGACAGTCCAGAATCGCATGGTAAGGAGATAGCCAATCCATGCCTAGGATAACATCGAAATCTACCATGCCCAGTAGTAATAAATCAACTCGGGTCTCCAGACCCCCAATAGTAATAATACAGGATCGATATACCTGATCCACAACAACAGTATCCCCCACTGGGGTAGACACATGTACGGGCAAAGCAAGAATACCACGGGTCATACCCAAATAATGTGCAAAATAAGTAGAGACATAAGAATAGGTGGATCCGGGATCAAATAAGACAGAAGCATCCCTGTGGCAGACTGAAATAATACCTGAAATAACCGCATCTGAAGCACTAGCATCCTTCCTGTCCGGAAGAGCATAGAAACGAGCCTGGCCTCCACCAGTATGATCCTCACCCCTAGGGCGACCTCTGGATACCTGGCCACCAGTCCTAGCCGACCGTGCTGGCGCCGAAGAAACAGGAGTAGAAGACGAGGGTTGATCCCTCTGCTGAGACCGCTTAGGAAGCTACTGAGGACACTCTCTCCTCATATGGCCCAAATCACCGCACTCAAAACAACGGCCTGAAGATGGAAGAAGGGGCTGCTGAGGACCCCTCGCTACAGATGAACCCCTGTGCTGAGGAAACAGGAGTAGAGCTCTGAGCTGGAAGAGCACTCAGTGCAGGCTGACTCTGCTGACGGCTCTGTTGACCCTGATAACCCTGATGGCCCTGCCGACCACGATCTGATAAAACCCCACTGGACTCTGCACGTCCAGACTGATGAGACCCGAAAGAGCGACCTCTACTATGCTGAGATTGGCCCCTAGACGGAGCACCACTGTAACTGCCAGTACCACGAGGCTTCTTAGCCTCTCTCTCCTCCCGCTCTCTGCGGCGATCTGTCTCAATATGACGAGCAGCATCAACCACCTCCTCAAAGGTAACTGTCGAAACTCTCTCTCCGGTCATCAATATGCGGATGGGATAAATAAGACCATCAATAAATCTCCGGATCCTCTCCCTGTCGGTAGGAACCATCCACATGGCATGACGGGCCAGCTGTGTGAATCTCATCTCGTACTGATTAACCGTCATCTCTCCCTGCTTCAACCACTCGAACTGACGTCGCAGCTCCTCTCTCTGAGACTGAGGCACGTACTTCTCCAAAAATACCGTGGAGAACTGCTGCCAAGTGAGAGGCGCTGCCCCAGCGGGCCTACGCCTCTCGAAATCCTCCCACCACCGAAATGCTGCACCCGTGAACTGAAAAGTGGTGAATGAAACACCGCTGGACTCTAGAATACCCGCGGTGCGAAGCATGCGCTAACATCTGTCAAGAAAACCCTGGGCGTCCTCGCCCTCAGCTCCACTGAATGTCGGAGGCTGTAGCCTCTCAAATCTCTCCAAACGACGCTGCTCATCGTCAGTCATAACTGGAACCACATATGCAGGAGCTGGTGCAACGGGCGCAACTGGCTGAACTGGCTCGGGTGTGTGAGCCACGGGGGTCCGATTCCCTCCCCCTGCCTGTGAAGATGATACTGCAGCAGTAGCAGCAACTACCTGTGCCAAGCCTGTGCACACTGATAATATCTGAGCCAAGGTCTCCTGAAGACCCGGTATCACAATAGGCACTGCCGGTGCCTGAACCTGAGCCGCCGGAGCGTTCGCCGCTGGAATCTGGTCTTGAGTCTGGGCCACTGGTGGGTCAGCAAGTGCTGGTGCTGGTGCTGCTGCCCTACCTCTACCACGACCACGGCCTCTGGGTGCCAATGGTGGTCGTCCGCCACGTCCGTTAGCTCGTGTTCTCGCCATCTGCGGGAGAATAGAATATGGAAAGATTTAATTTCATGATAACACAAATCGCACGATATGAATTCAAGAAAACGAGGTTTTTCCTAAAGTTTCTGTAGCCCTTCGAAGATAGATACGGACGTCTACGTACCGATCTGCGAAAGCCTACTAAACCGGCTCATGACTCGCGAGTCATAATAACCTAGAGCTCTGATACCAACTTGTCACGACCCAAATCCGGTCGTGATGGCGCCCAACAATCAAGCTAGGCCAGCCGGACCAACAATTTAATTATAACACAATACCAGTCCCCAAATGGACAACCCAAGAAGAATATATGAGTTTAAGAACTCCATTAATAATAATACTGAACAAAAGTACTGACACTCCCAAAGATCCGGAGTCACAAGTCTAGAGCCTCTAACAAAACCCAACAGGAAATAGAGAGTACGATATAGAAGTACTCAAGTCCGAATACAAAATATACAATAACAACTGGAATGAGAGGAGAAGCTAGGCTCTGCGAACGTAGGCAGCTACCTCAGCAACTCGATGTGACAATGTAAACGCTGGAGATGTCCGTCTACTGCTCCTGTGTACCTGAGTCTGCACACAAAAGGTGCAGGGAGTAGGGGTGAGTACTAAGTACTCAGTGAGTAACAAATATATATATGTAGCCGACAGTAAGAAATCCACAAAATACCACAATATGAAGCTACACTACAGTCCGAATCTCCTACGAACTAGCAACAACAATACAATATAGCTACCACAGAGTAATTCAACAAATACAGATGCAATGCAATGCACATAACCGCTACGGCGTGTAGCCCGATCCAATTTAACGTCGACGGCGCTCACCGGGGGTGTGTACAGACTCCGGAGGGGCTCCTACAGCCCAAGCGCAATACTGCTGCGGCGTGCAGCCCGACCCTCATATCAACCATTGCGGCGTGCAGCCCGATCCCATGCTCAGTCCACAATAAGCAAATAAGTCACAAAACAATTCATTATCCTTAATTCCAGTTCTCAATTCATAATTTATGAAAAATACTTTAACTTTATTAGAGTTGTAAAAGCCGGTGACTTAGCATTTCAAAAGTGTGATTTCGATTTCCAGGACTGAGATCAGTGATTTAAGCAATTACAGCTATCACATAAATATTGTCCTCTAAGGACGCTACAGATCGGCACAAGGCCCCAAACAAGGCTTACAGCCCACAAATATAGCAAATACAGTGTATTTCCAACACTAACAACATATTATTCATTCCCGGGATGGACCAAGTCTCAATCCCCAATCACAATCAATCCCGCACCTGCCACGGTGTGCGAGCCACGCCCTATTAGCGTCACAATGTGCTAAGCCGGGGTTTCGAACCCTCAGAGCTACAATATACACAAACTACTCACCTCTAGCCGGTCGTAGAATCGTCCGCGATGCCTTTTCCTTTGAATTTCGTTGCCTCGTGTGTAGAATCTAGTCAAATAACAATAATTATATCAAATACGGGTCAAAGAATCATAACCCACTTCAATTTATATGAAATTCGCATAATCACACTAAGTTGGTAAAACCCGACTTTCGGTACGATTCTCGAAAAATTACGAAAGTCTCATATTCGGAACCCTCATCTCAATACGAGTCTAAGCATATCAATTTTACCAAATTCGGACTCCATTTGCTCATTCAAAACCTTGATTTTCTAAAGTTCAAGCCTAGGGTTAAATCTTCCATGAATCACCCCAAATTATTCCATTTTCATGATATAATTGCATAATAATACCAATACTAATCATAGTTTAAGTCCATAGTTGCTTACCTGATGATTTCCCTTGAGTTTCTCTTCAAAATCGCCCAAATCGCCTCTAAAGCCGAGACCCAAATGTGTGAAATGTTCTGAAATTTTTCTAATTTCTTCCTCAAAATCGCCCAAAGTTGCCCTTAAGCCGAGACCCCCAAATGTTAAAATGTTTCTGAAATTTTCTAACTTCTGATACACTTAACTTACAGCGATTTCCGCTTCTGCGGAAATATTTCCGCTCCTACGCGTCCGCTTCTGCGGAGATTGGACCGCTTCTGCGGATAGTTCCGCTTCTGCGGCTAGACGTCCGCTTCTGCGGACTCGCCCAAGCGGCTCCCCTTCCGCTTCTGCGAAGGCCGCTTCTGCGAAGGCCGCTTCTGCGGCTCCCCGTCCGCTTCCGCGCTTCCGCTTCAGCGGCTCCCTTTCCGCTTCTGCGGTCGCCGCTTCTGCGGCTCCTTTCCGCTTCAGCGCACCCGCTCCTGCGCCCATAATTCCGCAGGAGCGGAAACAACAGAGGCAGTGCACAAATTTTCTGCAATTTTCCATATTTCTCCCGATTAACCATCCGAAAACACCCCGAGGCCCCCGGACCTCATTCAAACACACCAACACATCCTAATTCCTTATTCGAACTTGTTCCAATCATAAAAACACCATCCTAAACATCAAAATCATCAATTACCCACGGATTCAAGCCTAAATTTCTTAAAAACTTTCAAAACTAACATTCAATCAAAACCCCGATCAAACGATGTCCGAATGACTTGAAAATTTGCA
The DNA here is from genome assembly GCA_032618575.1 of Nicotiana noctiflora. Lineage (NCBI taxonomy): Eukaryota > Viridiplantae > Streptophyta > Magnoliopsida > Solanales > Solanaceae > Nicotiana > Nicotiana noctiflora. The sequence goes on along the minus strand of JASVEL010000789.1, from coordinate 8,792 downwards.
GACATATCCAAAATCACATAACAAAGCTACAGAAATTGTCGGAATTCCATTCCGACACCCGGATCAAAATATCACCTACCATCCGGTTTTCGCCAAAATTCAACATTCGCCAATTCAAGCTTAAAACTACACCGGACCTCCGAATTCAATTCCGATTGTTCTCCTAAGTCATAATTGATCCCCGGAACTAGTCGAATCATCCGAATCCGGTTCCGAGCACTCTAACTCAATAGTCAACTCTTGGTTGACTTTTCATATTCAAGCTTTCTTCAAACATGCTATTTGTTTCATTTTCAATCCAAATCACTCCTAACTCACCCGATATATTTTAATACTGTTTTAAAAGCATAATATATGAAAATGCAAGGCAACGGGGTGGTAATTCCCGTAACGACAGGCCGGGTCGTTACAATTGGGCTGAAGCAAAAGGAAAATTCGCACCAAACTGGCAAGGACCGTTCATGGTATCACGGGTGTTGTCTGATGGGGCACTATATTTGACATATGTTGAAGGGAAATGCGTAGAGACTGTTATCAATTCAGATGCGGTCAAAAGATACTATGTATGATTCCTTTTCATTTGTATAATTGTATTTGTTGTGATTTTGGAATTGAAATGATGAAGGCATTTTATTCTCTATCCAAACACTTTATCCATTGACATCCCCTTTGAGCCTTGTTCGATCAATTCTTTTATATCCCTCTCTCGGAATTGTTTATGATTCAAAAAAGAAAATGAAAAAGCGGAGAATGAAAAAAAAAGCAAAATGCAAGCAAAAGAAAAGAAAAATAAATGGGTAAAAAGTCAAAAGAAAACCATGAATTAATGGCGTAGTCTGAACTACATCTGACTTGATCCCAAAAGGGTACGTAGGCAGCCTCACTAAGGTTCAGTCACAATAAAGAGAAAATCCAAAAATCCCCCACATATTGAAACTGGGGCAGAAGTTATGTTTTATAGTTCCGAGAGTTGTAAATAATTTTTAACGCTCGTAAATTTTTGAGCCTTTATATACTTCTTTCTTGACCCATCCAAAAGCCACATTACGGTCCAAAGAAAGACCTTCTAATCAATTTCAAGAAAATAACAAATACAATGAGAATAAAGGAAGAACGGGGTACAGACAACACTAGTGATTCAGAAAAACAAAAGACAAAAGAAAAAATATAAAAAAAAAATGAGAGAGTCTCATCGGTGAAAACCTTTACCGGCACCGCGAGGCGACTATGAGGCTGAGAGAAATAAAATGAGAGAGTCTTATGATTGAAAACCTTTACCAGCATTGTAAGGTGATGGTGATGATGTGAGAGAAATAAATGAGAGAGTCTTGTGGTGAAAACTTTTTACGTCACCATAAGGCGATTATGGGGATCGTTTTGGAAAAGACAAAAGCAAAAAAAAAATATCGGTTTGGATTGAAAGAAAGTTGGAGTTGGAATAATGGCAAATTCGATTGAACGAACTGGGTCTGAGTTTAAATACATGGCATGGTCAAAGGAATAAGCCAACATACCCAGATAAGTTCTATCACTTTTCCAAATCACCCTTACTCCTTTGTAAATTCATTTGTTTCTGCATTTCATGGATTATCCATTGAAAGCTAACTACCAGCTTTTGTTGATAAGAGTTGAAATAACATTGGATCAGAAAAGAAAGAAAAGAAAAAAAGAAGGGAGAAAGTAAATGAAGAAGGATGGCAATCAGGGCAGAAAAGAAAAGAAAACAAAAAAAAAGGCGAAAAGCAAGAGAAAATACAAAAAGAGTTTTACAAAGGATAGTCAACTGAAAGATTGCACAGCAAAAGAAAAGCAAAAAGAAGAAGGCAATAAAAGGCAGGAGCAGCAGATGCCAGTTGCCAGCAATTTATAACTAATGACATTTTGGTTTGCAATTTAGACAGGGACAAATTGTCACTAATCACTTTAAAGTGAATGTGACCAATGTGAAAAGAGAGAAAACACAAAAAAAGAAAGTTCAGCAACAAATGGAGGAATCCATGGTTGGAGGAACCACACAATCACGAAAATACCAAAAACAACAGGAAGGTATCATCTTTTAAAATTCACACCCCAGTTATCAAATTGAGGGAATACTTTTTTTGCATTCGCAGTTCATGCGTCAGGCGCCCACCTGGATAACAAAGGAATATTTTCTGCATTCGCATTTCATGCATCAGGCGCCCACCTGGATAACAAGGGAATATTTTTCTGCATTTCATTTTCATGCATCAGGCTCCCACCTAGATAACAAGCGAATATTTTTCTGCATTTCATTTTCATGCATCAGGCGCCTACCTGGATAACAAGGGAATTTTTTTGCATTTCATTTTCATGCATCAAGCCCCCAACCGTATAACAAGGGAATACATTTCTGCAATTTTAATTTATGTTCAGGCGCCCACCTGCATAACAAGGGAATAAATTTTCTGCAATTTTTAATTTCTGTTCAGGCGCCCACCTGTATAACAGGGGAATACATTTCTGCAATTTTTAATTTTGGTTCAAGCGCCCACCTGTATAACAAGGGAATACATTTCTGCAATTTCGGTTTGTGTTAGCTAACATGAGTAACACCGTAACATGAAAGCCCTACACTGGGGCATAAGAAAAAGTTTTGTTGTTTTGTTTTGTTTTGAGCAGGTATCAATTTGAAGGCAAGGAGTATCATCGAAAATCACAAAAAAGGAGATTAATGAAAAGAAAATCAACAAAAAAAAGGATAGCCGCACAGAAAATCGAGGAAAAGAGACAAGGAAGAATAAGAAAACAAGAAGTAGATAGGAACAATTGTAACTCGTAGCATTATAGCTTAGAATAGCTTCTTCATTTTGCATTTTTACCCCTGGTGTAATAAGGAGTAGGTTAGCAAGTCATAACAGTGTCAATGCAACAGCAAAGTCTAGTATTTCAAATCTACCAGACCTTCCCGAACTACACTGACATGATTCCTGTTTAGCCCAGGATATGTAGGCAACCTCTGAGGCAGGGTGCGGTCAAAAGGTTTTCAAAAATGCTTCTTACGGAATATTCCAGTGGGCAAAAATCTCTCATTATTACTCACTTGTCTTTGCGCTGAAACTCTTCGTGTTCCCGAGCAAAGAGGGGCAGCTGTGAGCACGTGATTTTTGCCCTAAGCAACAAATTCCAAAATTAAAATAAATAATATTTTTATGTGCAATTACATGTTTTGATTGAAATAAGATGTACTGTGTGATTGAAAAATAAGAAATGAAAATTAGAAAATTAACAAAATATAGGTTAAGTACAAGTATTTCAATTTAAGTGATTAAAAGAAAATTAACAAAAAAGAGGTAATAATAACGGGAATTAAGGAAAAGAATAGTAGAAAAATGTCAAAAATTATCATAAAATTAGAGGAAGTAGGAAATTGAATAATTGAAGATAATATAAAAAAGAAAAATTGAAATACAAAAAGAAAATACCACATAAATAATTAAAATACAAAGAAATTACAAAGAAAATACAAAGAAATGAAAACTGGGCCAAATGCCAGCCCAGGTGCACATTGGCCCAAACCAAATATAAAATGCATTCCAGGTCTTTGAGTAACAACAATCTCAACCGTTCATCTCTTCAAATCCAACGGCTGAGGATTTATCCGAAATTAATCAAAATAATAAGATCTTGGAGTCAATCTGAGTCGTCCGTCTTTCAAAATCCAACAGGTAACAATACATCTCTCATTTAACTCTGAATGGTGCCGTTTGAGGGAGTTTGATCCTGACCGTTGATCAATGATGATCTAACGGCCAGGGACGAACTCAATGTAACGGGTTTTTAAACCCAGTCTCAAAGAGACGGCCTGCCATTTCCCTTCACTCAAACTCTAGTCGCCTCTCTCATCTTCTTCCCCACCTTCTTCTCTCTCGAGCTTGATCGGCCATGGAGACTGGCCATCTCCCATGGCGGTCTCGCGCCATTTCTGAGCTTCAAATCACCCTTCTCTCATTACTCCACCCCAAGCCACCCTAAAAACCAAGAAAGCCCCAAAAAACCCCAAGATCTTGAAATCCTGGTCACCGGAGTTCTTCTCCGGTGACCACCACTTTTGACACTAGCTACCAAAATAACATGCCTAAACCGCCTCTTCTTGATCTTTCACCCCATGCAACCCTTTTCCTTCGAATATTCTCCGATCGCCTCGAATCTTTGAAAATAAGTCTTCGTAACCCTAACTTCGGCCGACTTAAACAAGCCCCCACACCAAAAATCTCATCTTTTCATCTCTAAAACCTGTCTCCTAATAAAAAAGACTTCAAATCTGAAGTCTTAAGTCTGAAAAGAAGAAAACCAGAAAAATAAATAAAAGAAAACTGGAAAAAGAAAAGAAGAAAAGAAAAGAAAATAACGAGAAAAGGGGAAGCTCAGGAGACAAATCCTTAAAGCTAATTCCCCTTCTCCTTTTTCGTTTATGTTTATGTTTTTCTGTGATTTTTTGTTTTCTTTGCTTGCTTCTTTATCATTCTCATATCTTTAGCATGTTTCCTATTTAGATTTTCTTCTTGATTAGCTGTTAAGCCACTGCATGATAGATTAATCTTATTTTCTTAAAACAATCCATGTTTATTTGTGTATCTCTGTTTAAATCATCTTCCTGCATGTTCATATAGTTTTTACCTTCTGAAAAATCTCTGTTTTATTGTGTTTCTGTGTTTAAACCATGTCTTCTTTGGAGCATCTTTGATAAATTCTACATGTCTATGCTTAGTCAAGTACATTAGAGCATGATTAGGGTTTCAGTAGTCTTTTGACATGAGAAAAGTTCTGAATATGCCTGCTTTATGTTCAATTGATATAATATGTTTTTGGAATCTGGAATTATAAGTCTCTTGATTGAAATTCAACAATATTCAATATCTTCTCTAGGTTTTGGTTAAATGACAAGTAACTCTGATTTCATGGCTATATATACAATTTGATGTGAAAAGGGCTATGTTTGTAATAATTCTGTGTTAGTTGATTACTGTTAATACCTAATATGCTTAGGTGAAATTGGTTATATCTGCAATAGTGTAGTAATCTGAAAAGTGGTTAAAATTTAAAACATGCTTTAAGTAGTTAAAATGGCTAAAATTGAAAATAACACAAAAAGAGGTTATAAGTGAAATAAGTAACAAAGAATGGTCAGTCTTGTAACTGACCAACTCTGATAATTCTGAAAACACTGGCCAAATGCTAAATAGGCTAAGTATTATAATATATTGACTTAAGTCTAATGGGGTAGACTTGCAAAGTCCCAATTGGCATGTGTTCACTATTTGGCTAGACTTGCAAAGTCTTAGTCAATCGGTGTTCACTTATTGGTTTAAATTGCAAGGCTACATCCAAACTTTGGACTGGCCAGGCCTTGAATTATATAGCTTTGAACAATTAAGCAGGCTAGTCCTGCAAATTGGCTTTAATTACAGGAAATGAAACAAAAAAGGGTTAGAATTGAAATAAATTGAGGTTCAGACCTGGCCAAGTTTTAAAAGACTCATTAGAAGTGGTCAGGAATTAAATAGTAGCTAGAAATAGCATAACCCTAACCTGGACAGGTCAGGTAAATAATGAATGCCCTTAAGGGCATATAGGGAATAAAAAATGGCATAATTGTGGATTTAATAGAGCCTATAGGGACATTAAAGACATTTAGGCCTATGATTTCTGCAATATTGCATAAAACTAAGGGCACAATGGACCTAAATAAAAGGTGACTTAGTAAATAACTTTAACAAGTAGGGGCACACTAGTAAAAGACCCAAAATGGAATCAAATAGAACCTTCCAGCACATGATGGAAGGTAATTCATAACAGAAAATGGGATTAAAGTGTAATAATTGGTAAACAAATGAGGGGAGGAAACTAGAATTATTTTTCAGCTTTTCCCCCCAAAATTTTCACCGTATCTCACCTATAAATACACCCTATTTGAGCCTGTTAAGGGGCTGGATTTTGGAAATCAAAATTTCAGAAAAAATACATAGATAGCATCGTAAATATAGGTGCCTGGGTTTTCTAATTGAAGTTTATACTTAGAGCTGTGGTGGATTTCCTATTTTGATTGATTCTCTATTGCTTATCTTTGTTGGGTATTTGCTTCGTTGCTGTGTTGAGATTCAATTGCTTGCAGGGATTCACTCTATCTACTGTTGCATTGCCTGTCATGATTTTAACTGTTGTACCTGGTTATTCCCCTAGAACTCGTTGGAATTTTTGTTGAATTAGGTACATATCCTTGTTCGAGCCATGTAATTTGAAGTTATTTGATGAAATGAAGAGCTTGGCTCAAGTTTAATATCTCTTCGTCATTATGTTTCTATTTTGCATTTAGTTAAATAGTCAAATGGGTAATTCATTAGGAAATATTGTATATATATAGTTCATGTGAAGCACGAATGAATGAAACAATGTAATAGGTATAGCAAGTAGAGGTATGGTAGTGATAGCGGTCGAAATCGCCTAGTCAAGATAGGTTAACAGTAAAACTAGTCTAGTTAATCTCGAAATAAGGCTTATAATAGTAGAATCACAATGATGATTTTAATCAACTCATGGTAGATAGTTTAATTTGACACATGTTAGTTAGATTTTAAACAAGTTTAATAACAGCAATAACAACAAAAAATGAAGCAGTAGCTGAGTATAAGGATGATTATCATAATATCAAACAAACTAGTCCCATAAATAACTTAGTGATAAAATATAACTAGTATTTGCAATAAGTTACAAGTCAGTGAATCGTTTAGTATTAATCCTGTCTTACATAATTAGATAATATCCTGTCGTTTAGCTGGTAAATAACTGGGATCAGTAGTTTAAATTAGCTATTGAAATTAAAGCAAAAGCAGTTTGTAAATTAGATCTTATGCATATTAGATAGTTATGATTCAGAATTGATACTACCAATTTTTGTACTGTTGTTTCTCTTAATAAATAAAGTATAATTTGAGTTTATTCTCTTTGATTTCAAATACCTGTATATGTATTATGAGTTTTCAGTTTTGTTTCTTCCTCCTTGTTTCGTTTGGTCTGGGCCTAATGAATAACGCAGGCATGGATCTAATTTGGATTACAACTGGGCTTCTTAATAAAAGCCTCAGTATAATCTGGGTTTCTGAAACACAGATACACATATTAGTCTGCTGAATACAAGCCCAAGAGTCCAGGCCTAGTAATAATAAAATAATGAGGCCTGGACTTACTTCTGGAAATATAATGTAATTAAATTGACTAAGGAAAAAACAATAATAGAAAATATAGCTATGCATTAGGTTTGGAGTATAAAATTGAGTGGGATGAGCCTCGCATGGAAACAAAATAGCGGGGCCCCCATATAAACAAGTAATGATATGATAGATTCGGGAAGGTTAATAGCAAATTCCACAACCTTCCCAAAGATTGAAAAGCCGTTAGGTGAATTAGTCACGATTTAATAAATATACCTTCCTTAATACGAGTGCGCACTTGGTGTGACTCAAATCGTAAATCTCGGCGAACCCAAAATGTATTAAAGGTCATAGGCGTACTAGTTGTGGTGTGACTCGAAATACGTTTTCGCAACGTCGCAATTCGTAAAAATTTTTAAAGTTTTAAAACATGTACACATTGTAAAAAGGCATATAATAAGTCACATAAAACCAAGAACGACAGTTGAGCGACCGTGCTAAAACCACGGAATCCGGGAGTGCCTAACACCTTCTCCCGTGTTAACAAAATTCCTTATCCGGGTTTCTAGTTTTGTGGACTGTAATACAGAGTCAATTTCCTCGGATTCGAGATTAACCGGTTACTTTGGACACCATTATCTTCCCAAGTGGCGACTCTAAAAATTATGCAAAATCCCAGACTGATTGTCCTTTATTTGGAAGGACTCCTTCCTCCTTGTTATTATATCCTTCCCAGGTATTTGAAACATTGAGGTATACACTATTCTCCCGTTCGAGAATTGAACATTTAAAAAAGGGGTATTATAAAGGGAGGTGTGACAACAAACATAATTAAATAAAATATCAGAAATGCGGAAGTTTAGTACTTTACTACCTGTTGGCCATGTTTTGAAGATTGACAAATGAACATAAGGAGAAGGACCTGGTCCATCATGAGACACACAGTTAAGTCATAACCACCATACATGGAAGGCACGTGAAGAAGATATGTAATGAGGCATATGCAATAAATATCTTCTAAGGATGATCGAAAAGGTTGCATTGAGTTCTAAGAGGAACACTCTTCTTAAGATAAGAGAACACAATCCTAAGACATGATAAAGATGAGAGTTTGTAGTAGTTAAGGACTGAAATCGACAAAGGGATAAGCGACAGAGTCTTGATCAAACTCTAACTGCTAATCTATTTAATTAACTAAGTTGTTCTCTTTTACAGTTAATGCACATAAGCAGAAGTAAAGCATATTTGAGAGAAAAAAAATTGAGTCTGTTCTGCAAAAAATATATGCGAGATACAAGTGTGCACATCTGAAGCTACATGAACTAAGATAGAAGAACCAGTTTCATCATTGTGTTTATTCAAAGTCTAGTTCAATTGTAGTAGGTTTTCATATTGTACCTTTCAGCTTTCATAGAAGCAATTATATTAGGTGCATTAAGTGTTCAAGTTAGAGTTAATTTGAAAGTGTCGCAACAGTTGAGGCTGTGTGCCACATTGGGATTAGAGTCAATCCTTAGGTTTACAAAGAGTCTTTGTAAATGCAGTTTTTGGCTCAGTGATTTTAGTGGAGTTTAGGGAAATCCTACTGAGTAGTAGGTCGTGGTTTTTTCACCTTTGAGCCAG
>JASVEL010000788.1:0-34081 GCA_032618575.1 Nicotiana noctiflora | reverse complement strand
TAACAAGGGAATATTTTCTGTATTCGCATTTCATGCATCAGGCGCCCACCTGGATAACAAGGGAATACTTTTCTACATTCGCATTTCATGCATCAGGCGCCCATCTGTATAACAAGGGAATACATTTCTTCAATTTTAATTTCTGTTCAGGCGCCCACCTGTATAACAAGGGAATACATTTCTGCAATTCTATTTTATGTTCAGGCGCCCACCTGCATAACAAAGGAATAAATTTTCTGCAATTTTTAATTTCTGTTCAGGCGGCCACCTGTATAACAGGGGAATACATTTCTGCAATTTTTAATTTTGGTTCAGGCGCCCACCTGTATAACAAGGGAATACATTTCTGCAATTTCGGTTTGTGTTAGCTAACATGAGTAACACCGTAACATGAAAGCCCCACACTGGGGCATAAGAAAAAGTTTTGTTGTTTTGTTTTGTTTTGAGCAGGTATCAATTTGAAGGCAAGGAGTATCATCGAAAATCACAAAAAAGGAGATTAATGAAAAGAAAATCAACAAAAAAAAGGATAGCCGCACAGAAAATCGAGGAAAAGAGACAAGGAAGAATAAGAAAACAAGAAGTAGATAGGAACAATTGTAACTCGTAGCATTATAGCTTAGAATTGATTCTTCATTTTGCATTTTTACCCCTGGTGTAATAAGGAGTAGGTTAGCAAGTCATAACAGTGTCAATGCAACAGCAAAGTCTAGTATTTCAAATCTACCAGACCTTCCCGAACTACACTGACATGATTCCTGTTTAGCCCAGGATATGTAGGTAACCTCTGAGGCAGTGTGCGGTCAAAAGGTTTTCAAAAATGCTTCTTACGGAATATTCCAGTGGGCAAAAATCTCTCATTATTACTCACTTGTCTTTGCGCTGAAACTCTTCGTGTTCCCGAGCAAAGAGGGGCAGCTGTGAGCACGTGATTTTTGCCCTAAGCAACAAATTCCAAAATTAAAATAAATAATATTTTTATGTGCAATTACATGTTTTGATTGAATTAAGATGTACTGTGTGATTGAACAATAAGAAATGAAAATTAGAAAATTAACAAAAAATAGGTTAAGTACAAGTATTTCAATTTAAGTGATTAAAAGAAAATTAACAAAAAAGAGGTAATAATAACGGGAATTAAGGAAAAGAATAGTAGAAAAATGTCAAAAATTATCATAAAATTAGAGGAAGTAGGAAATTGAATAATTGAAGATAATATAAAAAAGAAAAATTGAAATACAAAAAGAAAATACCACATAAATAATTAAAATACAAAGAAATTACAAAGAAAATACAAAGAAATGAAAACTGGGCCAAATGCCAGCCCAGGTGCACATTGGCCCAAACCAAATATAAAATGCATTCCAGGTCTTTGAGTAACAACAATCTCAACCGTTCATCTCTTCAAATCCAACGGCTGAGGATTTATCCGAAATTAATCAAAATAATAAGATCTTGGAGTCAATCTGAGTCGTCCGTGTTTCAAAATCCAACAGGTAACAATACATCTCTCATTTAACTCTGAATGGTGCCGTTTGAGGGAGTTTGATCCTGACCGTTGATCAATAATGATCTAACGGCCAGGGACGAACTCAATGTAACGGGTATTTAAACCCAGTCTCAAAGAGACGGCCTACCATTTCCCTTCACTCAAACTCTAGCCACCTCTCTCATCTTCTTCCCCACCTTCTTCTCTCTCGAGTTTGATCGGCCATGGAGACTGGCCGTCTCCCATGGCGGTCTCCCGCCATTTCTGAGCTTCAAATCACCCTTCTCTCACTACTCCACCCCAAGCCACCCTAAAAACCAAGAAAGCCCCAAAAAACCCCAAGATCTTGAAAACCTGGTCACCAGAGTTCTTCTCCGGTGACCACCACTTTTGACACTAGCTACCAAAATAACACGCCTAAACCGCCTCTTCTTGATCTTTCACCTCATGTAACCCTTTTCCTTTGAATATTCTCCGATCGCCTCGAATCTTTGAAAATAAGTCTCCGTAACCCTAACTTCGGCCGACTTAAACAAACCCCCACACCAAAAATCTCATCTTTTCATCTCTAAAACCTGTCTCCTAATAAAAAACACTTCAAATCTGAAGTCTTAAGTCTGAAAAGAAGAAAACCAGAAAAATAAATAAAAGAAAACTGGAAAAAGAAAAGAAGAAAAGAAAAGAAAATAACGAGAAAAGGGGAAGCTCAGGAGACAAATCCTGAAAGCTAATTCCCCTTCTCCTTTTTCGTTTATGTTTATGTTTTTCTGTGATTTTTTGTTTTCTTTGCTTGCTTCTTTATCATTCTCATATCTTTAGCATGTTTCCTATTTAGATTTTCTTCTTGATTAGCTGTTAAGCCACTGCATGATAGATTAGTCTTATTTTCTTAAAACAATCCATGTTTATTTGTGTATCTCTGTTTAAATTATCTTCCTACATGTTCATATAGTTTTTACCTTATGAAAAATCTCTGTTTTATTGTGTTTCTGTGTTTAAACCATGTCTTCTTTGGAGCATCTTTGATAAATTCTACATGTCTATGCTTAGTCAAGTACATTTGAGCATGATTAGGGTTTCAGTAGTCTTTTGACATGAGAAAAGTTTTGACTATGCCTGCTTTATGTTCAATTGATATAATATGTTTTTGGAATCTGGAATTATAAGTCTCTTGATTGAAATTCAACAATATTCAATCTCTTCTTTAGGTTTTGGTTAAATGACAATTAACTCTGATTTCATGGCTATATATACAATTTGATGTGAAAAGGGCTATGTTTGTAATAATTCTGTGTTAGTTGATTACTGTTAATACCTAATATGCTTAGGTGAAATTGGTTATATCTGCAATAGTGTAGTAATCTGAAAAGTGGTTAAAATTTAAAACATGCTTTAAGTAGTTAAAATGGCTAAAATTGAAAACAACACAAAAAGAGGTTATAAGTGAAATAAGTAACAAAGAATGGTCAGTCTTGTAACTGACCAACTCTAATAATTCTGAAAACACTGGCCAAATGCTAAATAGGCTAAGTATTATAATATATTGACTTAAGTCTAATGGGGTAGACTTGCAAAGTCCCAATTGGCATGTGTTCACTATTTGGCTAGACTTGCAAAGTCTTAGTCAATCGGTGTTCACTTATTGGTTTAAATTGCAAGGCTACATCCAAACTTTGGACTGGCCAGGCCTTGAATTATATAGCTTTGAACAATTAAGCAGGCTAGTCCTGCGAATTGGCTTTAATTACAGGAAATGAAACAAAAAAGGGTTAGAATTGAAATAAATTGAGGTTCAGACCTGGCCAAGTTTTAAAAGACTCATTAGAAGTGGTCAGGAATTAAATAGTAGCTAGAAATAGCATAACCCTAACCTGGACAGGTCAGGTAAATAATGAATGCCCTTAAGGGCATATAGGGAATAAAAAATGGCATAATTGTGGATTTAATAGAGCCTATAGGGACATTAAAGACATTTAGGCCTATGATTTCTGCAATATTGCATAAAACTAAGGGCACAATGGACCTAAATAAAAGGTGACTTAGTAAATAACTTTAACAAGTTGGGGCACACTAGTAAAAGACCCAAAATGGAATCAAATAGAACCTTCCAGCACATGATGGAAGGTAATTCATAACAGAAAATGGGATTAAAGTGTAATAATTGGTAAAAAAATGAGGGGAGGAAACTAGAATTATTTATCAGCTTTTCCCTCCAAAATTTTCACCATATCTCACCTATAAATACACCCTATTTGAGCCTGTTAAGGGGCTGGATTTTGGAAATCAAAATTTCAGAAAAAATACATAGATAGCATCGTAGATATAGGTGCCTGGGTTTTCTAATTAAAGTTTATACTTAGAGCAGTGGTGGATTTCCTATTTTGATTGATTCTCTATTGCTTATCTTTGTTGGGTATTTGCTTCGTTGCTGTGTTGAGATTCAATTGCTTGCAGGGATTCACTCTATCTACTGTTGCATTGCCTGTCATGATTTTAACTGTTGTACCTGGTTATTCCCCTAGAACTCATTGGAATTTTTGTTGAATTAGGTACATATCCTTGTTCGAGCCATGTAATTTGAAGTTATTTGATGAAATGAAGAGCTTGGCTCAAGTTTAATATCTCTTCGTCATTATGTTTCTATTTTGCATTTAGTTAAATAGTCAAATGGGTAATTCATTAGGAAATATTGTATATATATAGTTCATGTGAAGCACGAATGAATGAAACAATGTAATAGGTATAGCAAGTAGAGGTATGGTAGTGATAGCGGTCGAAATCGCCTAGTCAAGATAGGTTAACAGTAAAACTATTCTAGTTAATCTCGAAATAAGGCTTATAATAGTAGAATCACAATGATGATTTTAATCAACTCATGGTAGATAGTTTAATTTGACACATGTTAGTTAGATTTTAAACAAGTTTAATAACAGCAATAACAACAAAAAATGAAGCAGTAGCTGAGTATAAGGATGATTATCATAATATCAAACAAACTAGTCCCATAAATAACTTAGTGATAAAATATAACTAGTATTTGCAATAAGTTACAAGTCAGTGAATCGTTTAGTATTAATCCTCTCTTACATAGTTAGATAATATCCTGTCGTTTAGCTGGTAAATAACTGGGATCAGTAGTTTAAATTATCTATTGAAATTAAAGCAAAAGCAGTTTGTAAATTAGATCTTATGCATATTAGATAGTTATGATTCAGAATTGATACTACCAATTTTTGTACTGTTGTTTCTCTGAATAAATAAAGTATAATTTGAGTTTATTCTCTTTGATTTCAAATACCTGTATATATGTATTATGAGTTTTCAGTTTTGTTTCTTCCTCCTTGTTTCGTTTGGTCTGGGCCTAATGAATAACGCAGGCATGGATCTAATTTGGATTACAACTGGGCTTCTTAATAAAAGCCTCAGTATAATCTGGGTTTCTGAAACGCAGATACACATATTAGTCTGCTGAATACAAGCCCAAGAGTCCAGGCCTAGTAATAATAAAACAATGAGGCCTGGACTTACTTCTGGAAATATAATGTAATTAAATTGACTAAGGAAAAAACAATAATAGAAAATATAGCTATTCATTAGGTTTGGAGTATAAAATTGAGTGGGATGAGCCTCGCATGGAAACAAAATAGCGGGGCCCCCATATAAACAAGTAATGATATGATAGATTCGGGAAGGTTAATAGCAAATTCCACAACCTTCCCAATGATTGAAAAGTCGTTAGGTGAATTAGTCACGATTTAATAAATATACCTTCCTTAATACGAGTGCGCACTTGGTGTGACTCAAATCGTAAATCCCGGCGAAGCCAAAATGTATTAAAGGTCATAGGCGTACTGGTTGTGGTGTGACTCGAAATACGTTTTCGCAACATCGCAATTCGTAAAATTTTTTAAAGTTTTAAAACATGTACACATTGTAAAAAGGCATATAATAAGTCACATAAAACCAAGAACGACAGTTGAGCGACCGTGCTAAAACCACGGAATCCCGGAGTGCCTAACACCTTCTCCCGTGTTAACAAAATTCCTTATCCGGGTTTCTAGTTTCGTGGACTGTAATACAGAGTCAATTTCCTCGGATTCGAGATTAACCGGTTACTTTGGACACCATTATCTTCCCAAGTGGCGACTCTAAAAATTAAGCAAAATCCCAGAGTGATTGTCCTTTATTTGGAAGGACTCCTTCCTCCTTGTTATTATATCCTTCCCAGGTATTTGAAACATTGAGGTATACACTATTCTCCCGTTCGAGAATTGAACATTTAAAAAAGGGGTATTATAAAGGGAGGTGTGACAACAAACATAATTAAATAAAATATCAGAAATGCGGAAGTTTAGTACTTTACTACCTATTGGCCATGTTTTGAAGATTGACAAATGAACATAAGGAGAAGGACCTGGTCCATCATGAGACACACAGTTAAGTCATAACCACCGTACATGGAAGGCACGTGAAGAAGATATGTAATGAGGCATATGTAATAAATATCTTCTAAGGATGATCGAAAAGGTTGCATTGAGTTCTAAGAGGAACACTCTTCTTAAGATAAGAGAACACAATCCTAAGACATGATAAAGACGAGAGTTTGTAGTAGTTAAGGACTGAAATCGACAAAGGGATAAGCGACAGAGTCTTGATCAAACTCTAACTTCTAATCTATTTAATAAACTAAGTTGTTCTCTTTTACATTTAATGCACATAAGCAGAAGTAAAGCATATTTGAGAGAAAAAAAATTGAGTCTGTTCTGCAAAAAATATATGCGAGATACAAGTGTGCACATCTGAAGCTACATGAACTAAGATAGAAGAACCAGTTTCATCATTGTGTTTATTCAAAGTCTAGTTCAATTGTAGTAGGTTTTCATATTGTACCTTTCAGCTTTCATAGAAGCAATTATATTAGGTGCATTAAGTGTTCAAGTTAGAGTTAATTTGAAAGTGTCGCAACAGTTGAGGCTGTGTGCCACATTGGGATTAGAGTCAATCCTTAGGTTTACAAAGAGTCTTTGTAAATGCAGTTTTTGGCTCAGTGATTTTAGTGGAGTTTGGGGAAATCCTACTGAGTAGTAGGTCATGGTTTTTTCACCTTTGAGCCAGGTGTTTTCCATGTAAAATATCCGTGTACTTTACTTTCAGCATTTATCATTTCACAAACTGCTGTAGTTAGTACACGTAGAAGAACCAGGTTCTTCTAGTGTGAAAATTAGGTACCACACAAATCTCATCCCCTCTTGTATGGTATTGATGTGTAGAACATCAATTGGTATCAGAGTGGGTTATCCTTGAAGAGGTTAACACCTTAGGAAAGATCAACATGAGTGTTCCACCTGGGAACTGGGAAGGGTAATCCACTGCTAGGCCTCATCTCTTCAATGGCCTCTGCCACTCCTGGTGGAAAAACATAATGAGGGACCACATTATGAGAGAAGATTATGAGTTTTGGGATATCATCACTAATGGTCCATTGGCTACAACCAAGAAGAATGATGAAGGAGCAGATGTTCCAAAGAGAAGAGTAGATTGTACTGCTGAGGATCTAAGGAAAAGAGAGAAAATGCAAAAGCCAAGAAATGGTTGGTATGTGGACTAGGTCCCGATGAGTACAACATGATTCAATGTTATGCTATTGCCAAAGAGATATGGGACACTCTACAAGCGACTTATGAAGGAACACTTCAGGTAAAGAGATCTAGAAGAACTATACTGTACTCTCAATATGAAAACATTACCATAAAGGATTGAACTATCCAAGAAAGGTATACGATGTTTACTACACTGACTAATGAACTGGGGTCTCTTGGAAGGATTATTTTGGAAGAAGACAAGGTGGAGAAAATCCTAACTAGGGTTGGGAAAGCAAAATCATTGCTATTCAGGAATCAAAGAACATTGCTACTCTAAAGTTAGATGAACTAATTGGAAAACTCACTACTTTTGAACTAAGAAGTCAAACAATGAAAATAGATGCTCCAAATAAAGAAAGAAGTCTGGCTCTCAAAATTTCAGAAGGATCAGATCTTGAATATGAAGATATGGTTATGATAACCAGATATTTTAAGAAATTCCTTATGAGGGTAAAGGGTACTTCAAAAGGAACAACATTTAGCAAATCCAGAGCTCCAGAAAAACAAACCAATGAAGGTTGTTACAAGTGTGGGAAGACTTATCACCACATCACAAATTGTCCACAATGGGAGATTGAATGGAAGAAAGAAAGAGCTAAAATATGAAACAAGAAGAAGGAACATGTTCAACCAAAAAGGAACGAGGGATCTACCAAAGCCATGGTTGCTGCATGGGAGAAACATCATATGAGGACTCAGAAAATGAAGTTGGAGATGAGCAAGCTCTGATGGTCATCGGAGAGTCAAAAGATGAACAGGAGGTAAGTATTCTACACCTTAAAGAAAAGATAAAATTTTCATCCAAAGGAAAGCTGGCTGACTTGCTGATGGACTTCATAGATGAATCTGAAATATTAAACAGTGAGAAAGATGTTCTGTCGAAAGAATGTGTTATCCTAGAAGAGAAACGTAAAAGACTTGAGTCTAGGGCTGATAAGAGTGACAACATAAGTACTGAGTTGAAGAACCAGGTTCATCAACTTGAAAATAAGAATCTCGAACTCAAATCTGAAAACATTAAACTGAAGTTAGGGACATGTAAGAAAAAGGCTAATCAATCATCTCTCATCTTAGAAGAAAATTTAGGAAAAATTAAAGATGAAATGTACAAGAAAGATGAGTTGATTAAAGTCTTAAAAGAAGATTTAGGAAAGGTAAAGCATGAATTAGAGAGAACATGAAAATGGATCAAGGCTTCTGAGCACTCTCTTGGCTACAAGAACATCATAGTAGCAATAAGAGAGGACTTTGTTTGGGACTCAAGCTCCAAAATGGAATCCCAAAAATAAGTATCTCACACTTCATGAGTATAAGATTTGCACACACTGTAGTAAGACTGGCCATTACAAAAATAAATGTAATGTTAGAGAAAAGGCTAGTCAAAAGATAGCGCTTTTGTTAAATAAAAGCACAAACTGCCCAGTTGAACAAAGAAAAATTTGATTTATCCGTTTGCCCATAGAAAAGGACCCAAACTAGTTTGGGTTCCTAAGACTTGTGAGCACGTGATTTTTACCCTATATTTGAGTTATTCCCATAAAATTCAAAATAAATAATTTTTCCTTATTTTAACAATTTGTGTGAATTTTGTGTTGATTATTTGCATGATAATTGCGCATGATTAATCAAATAAAAAAATAAATACAAAATATACATTTACATTTAGAAATTAATTTCACATGTGGTAGGTATTAATTTCTTTTTTAACAAATCAAAGAAAAATCAAAATAGCATTTTTATGCTTTAATTGAAAATTTGCCAAAAAATAAAGTTCATTAGTTTAACAATTTTAATAAAATAAACTTAAATACAAAATAGAAAAAATATAGAAAATATAAAGGAAATACAAAATCAAAATATATATAAATATACAATGATGAAAATATATAAAAATACAAGAATAAAAAAAAGAGGGTGAAAATACAAGAATTAAAAATAGATAAAGGAAAAAATAGTTTAGGCAAAATTACCCCTGGCCCAAACGTTTTGTACCTGCCCAGGCCCAAATGATTCACTTGGTATACCCCATGTTATACTTAAACGACCTCGTTTAAGTAAAAGGATCTAGGCCATTTATTCAACTGATCCAAGGGACATGTGATTAAGGCCACTTAACAAAGAAACGACGTCATGTAATAACATGGATCTAAACCGTTTGTTCAATCGATCCAGCGACAAGAATTAAGTAGTCATTTAAATGATACGATGTCGTTTAGGGCTTCACGTGATCTGAGCCGTTGGTTTGTTTAATCCAATGGCCATAATTCATGAGACTCATTTTAATATGGAAACAATATACACTTTCAGTTCAGTTTTACACCATTCATCTTCCCCAACAAACCCTACTCGCCCTAATATTCTCTCAGAGCCCGCTGGGAACCCTACGGGCGGGAAACTCCATCTAAGACAATACCTCCCAAAATTACACCCCGGAATCGCCTCAACCTCCTCTTCATACCCCTCTACTTAGTTTCCTTCGAATACTATTACATCACCTCAAATCTTTCTATTAGTGTCTCCGGAACCCTAACTCCGGCGAACACTGGTTCGTCCAAATTACCCAAAATCACCAAAACAACCACTGACTCACACCATAAACTCACCACGACCCCCTCCCCCAATTCCAAATATCCAATTCATACTTCCCGAACCCCCACTAGAACATCTCAAATATGAGTTCAAATTTTTCCGGCCAAGAATCCTTAGATAAATTCTCAAGGATTCATTGACTGAAACATCTCAAATAGATATTTTCTTGACGGAAGACATGCATTTTAGATGTTTCGGATCATAGATCCTCAAGAATTCACAAATCCAAACGATCAAAATCGGCCTATTAGAAGAAAAGCTTTAAAGCTAAGTTCACTGTCCCTTTTATCAATTCTTTTTATTTTTTATATGCATGTTTCCTTCTTTTCTGATTTCTTTTCTTATTATTCATCTCTGTTTATTAGTTTTAGAATTAAGAGTAATTAGGAATTATATAGTAAATTCGTTTCCAGTTTCTTAATTAGGCTTTTAATTAGTTCAAAGTCATTAATACGTGGGCAATTTTTAAAATTTGTCTGTCAGTTTAATGTGATTCATGTGATTCCTTAATTGTTAGTTTGTTAGTATTAAGTATTAGTTCAGCAAAGTTGACAGATTAGAATATTAGGATCTGTTGTTTGAGTGAAATTGGTAATTGCCACTGTTCAATTTTGTTTGTGATTGATAAAACTATTTTGATAATTTCTTTTTACTTCTAATTCTATTTTAATATCCAGTGGATTACGTTTAATATTTCAATTAGTTTGATAATAAGTTAGTTGTTTCGCTGATTAGTGGTTAAGTTTGGATATAGCTGAACATTGTAATTTGCCATAATAATTAGGATAAAATGAAAATCTTATATTGATAAAGAGGGTACTGGGGGCATAACTAGAAACATGAAAAGGTTAGAAGATAATAAGTATAAAGTGATGGTGTTGTTGGAACTTCAAGTGGGCTGGTAATAAGACTAAGGAACTAAGGGTATTCTTGGTAGGAAAAATGGCATAATGGTAATAAGACTTGAGCAGTAGGGGTACAATTAGGAGGTGAAATTGGTATAATGGTAATAAATATAGAGGATTAAGGGTTGTTTGGTCATAATAAAGAGTACTTCAGTGAATAAAAAATGCAAGTGACGGTATAATAGGAAATTTAGGGTATTAGAATATGGTAGAATTAGCTAGAATATTCTAGAAGGGGTTATAATGCAAGTATAAAATAAGTGCAATAATTTGTAAGACAAGTCAAAGATAAGAGGTAAAAATAGAAATACCATAGGGACTAGTATGTAAAAACAAATTTGAAATTCCCTCCCATTTCCTGCCTATAAATAGGCAACAATTCAGCCATTAAAGGGGACCTTTCTAGATTTTTGAATCAAATTTTAGCATCTTAGGACTTCTTCAACATTTTTAAAACCTTTTTTCAGAATTTTGGACTTTCTTCCAGATTTTTTAAGTAGATTTAGATTTTAGAAAACTTTCCCTTCCCTTATATAGTTGTTATACTTCAGATCTGAAGTGAACACTTTTAGATCATTTTCCTTCTCTTTTACACCTTGAATTCGTATCAAAAATTCGAAAACAACCAAAAATCAATAACAAAAATTCTAATTAGCTACTGTCCATTGAAAATCATCAACTGAATGTCAAATTCAATTGGATTTGAATAAGTTTGAGTCCGATTAAGTTACATTTGGAATGAAATTGGTTTTGCTGAGAATTTTCAAATTTTCATGGGCTGTTCGAACTTAATTGGAGTTGCTATTGATTCCTGTCTACTGTTGTTGCTGTGATTGTTTACTACTGAAAGTATTGTTGCTGAATCACTTTTGTCGCTATGTCTGCTAGATCTAATAGATCTGTTCAAATTCCAGGTACACATTTTGTAGATCTCAGGCTTATGGAAATGAAGTAAATGTTGTTTGAGCTGCTCTGCTGAAGCTTTTAGTTTATGTTTTTAGTTTCATGTAAAATGATTAAACTGTGTGTTGTCTATTAATTATATCAACTCTAAATTGTGTAATGGGGACTATAGACATTTGACTGTAACTATTCGTACAAGTTAGGCTTGTATTCTGATTGAAATTAGTTAGAACTTGTGATAAAATATCTAACTGTTGAAGCTGGAATGTGTACCCTTAGCTTTAATTCAATTGTGTAATCCACACTCAAACTAGTATACTAGTTGGAAAAAGGAAATATTTAGAGCTTTGTGTGAGCATAAAGAATCGAGGCAATTGTGTCATAATGAATTAGGCATTTTTGTTTCATACAAACTATTGAATTCGAGATGAGTTAGGTACTGGTCTTCATTAATCATACTGCCAAGCTGTTAGAGATTCCGCATTGGTATATGGATATCTAATTAGTAATTCAAAAGCATAGGTGTACATGGTACTAATTGACAATTAAAAGTATTAACACTTTAATAATGTGAAATTGAATAAGTCAAGAGTTATGTTTGAATTTATTTCCAAAATAAGATCATGAATGTTTAATAACCTATCATGTTGAAAAACTTGTGTGAGCTACCTTGGTGATTGTTAGCTTGTATTATTTTGAGTAAAACGTGGTTGGATTTTATCAATGGTTTTTGAAAAATCATTTGGACCTAAGCCAAGGATTGGCCCAGATTGCCGCCTCAGTCATATGTCCATTGGAGCTTTGGCTCAGTTTGTAGCTGGACTGCCAGCGCCTATTCGGACTTTATGTTCGATGCCCAGGCTGTTTGAATAAGAAATTTAGGGGCTCTAATTTAGTAGATTCAAAAAATAAAGTTAATTATTAAGGACTCGTTCTTTTACAATTAGGGGAAAACCTGGTAGAGAATTGTAGTTGCTTTTAAGGTGGCCTTAAAATGAATGAGATGAGCCTTGCCGCATTGAATATACAATTGTGGGGCCCTAAATTAATTGTTATATAGACTTAGATTTGGAAGGACTGTTTAGCGAATTTCACTATCTTTCCCAAAGTTAACAAGACGTAGAAACATTTGGGACGATTTTTAATATACATTCTCAAATACGGGTGCACATTTATGTGACCCAAATCTAAATCTCAACGAAGTCAAAATCTATTAAAAGCTATAGGCGTACTGGTATGGTGTGGCCCGAAATATATTTTCACGACGTTGCAATTCTTTTAAAAGTTGATAAAGCGGAATCTTAATAAATGCACATAAATTGGAATATATAAAGAAATTAGATAAAAAAAATACAATAGTTGAGCGAAAGTGCTAGAACCACGGAATCCGGGAGTGCCTAACACCTTCTCCCGGGTTAACAAAATTCCTTATCTAGATTTCTGATTCGCAGAATGTTAACATAGTCAAACTTTCTTCGGTTCAGGATTAAACCGGTGACTTGGGACACCCTTATTTTCCCAAGTGGCGACTCTGAATCTAAATAAATAAATCCCGTTCCGACTATCCTTTAATTGGAATAACTCCTTCCTTTTATTATATCCCTTCCCGGGATGTAAATAATAGCGGTAAAAAAGGAGGTGTGATAGCTCTGGTGACTCTATTGGGGATAAGAAACCCAGAACTTCGGTTTAGGGTTTAAGAATCCGAGCTCAGTTAAATTGATGTATTTATTTAAATCTGATTTCCCTATATGTTCTTGATTAATGTGCTAAATGTTTACCGCTTTGATATTACATGAATTGTATATAAAATTGTGCCGAAAACTCTTCTCTTCTTACCTCCGGGGATGTGCTTACTGGTTGAGACTCCTCTTTCTGTTAAGCCAATACCCAAATAAGAAATAGAGGTCGGAAAAGTTACTAAACTGGACGATCCCGTGGGTCCCCGGTACGTAGCCCCCTCCTTGACCCGAGTTGTCCACTCGGGTACACAGTTTAGAACATATCAAAAATTATGGTATTGAGCCTAGAATTAGGACGATTATTTGCATCATATCAGACTTAGGGGACTCAAAACAGGGGTTGAGTCCGTCTAGAACAGGTAACCCGGATATGAAAAGACCGAGCATGATTATGTGTCGCATTTATTTGTCTCAGGCCATTATGCTGACCGGCTAGATACCTGAAGAAAAGAAAAGAAAAATAGCAGTTAAAGAAAAAACCGATGACTAAATACTAACGAAACTCTGTCGCAATTTTGAGGAAATTATCAAAAATAGTTGGAAATAAGTCAAGTTTATCAAAATTAAAAATTGTTTGTCTAAAAATAAATTACAGAACAACGCTGGATTGATTCTCACCGGATGTGTGATAGGTAGGCAACCCTCATTGGATCCAACCACCCCTTTTGCAAAAATAACCAAAAATGACAAATTTTTTATTTTGTTATAAACAAATTGGGTGATGATATTCTTGTTTAAAATAAGCCGAATGTCCCTTAAAAGGACGCCGGAAGGCAGTTTTGCAAGAATAGCCACCTTGAGTTATTTTAAATAATTTGCGACCACAACCTTGAAATACTCGCTCGCGGAACTGTCGAAAGGCCATATTAGAAAAATCAAGTTTGATTCATCACTCAACCTTTCAAAAAATAGCCACTTTATCAAATAAACCATTACATGGTCGGTCTTTACTGAAACAACCACATTTGCCATTAAAAACTTCTCAGTCTTGTGACGGCTTGTGGCAATGCTGAATGATGCCCCATGGGCCCCAAGATGAGAAATTTTGATTTAATCATCAAATTTTTAGTTTCTTAAATAAAATTTTGCAAAAATAGCCACTTTGTTAAATAAGCCATTACTGGCCAATATTGTAAAAATAGTCGCAATTGACATTAAAAACTTCTCAATCTTGTGTTGGCTTTTGGCCATAGCGAAGGATGCCCCATGAGCCCCAGGATGAGAAAATTTTCGAGTTTTTTTTCTTAAATAAAATTTTGCAAAAATAGCCACTTTGCCAAAATAAGCCATAAGATGGCCAGTCTTGTAGAAATAGTCATAATTGACACTAAGAATATTCTTAGTCTTATAGAAATATCTGGCACAAGATGTGAAAGTTTTCATCAAAATTTGTAGTTGGAGTCGGCTTCTATAATTTTTCTTCAAAGAAAATAAATTTAAAAATCAAATAAATATCTCTTTATTTTTGTATTAATTTGCAAGAACTACGCTCGGTCTGATTCATGTGGGGTCATGATACGTAGGCAATCCACATAGGATTCAACCATATCCATAATCAAAATAAAAATAAAAAGAGAAGAATAAAAAGCCAATAAAGGCAAAAAGAAAAGAACATAGTGGAAAACCAAGAAAGAAAAGAAAAATAAAAGAATAATAATAAATATAAATAATGCCTTAACGCTAACGTGGTGGCTTAGTTTTGTTAATCCAAAAGGTTGAGGTGGTTGGTTGTGGTAAACAGGAAAACAAGATTCAAGGAAAATGATAACTGACATTGTAGCTGTTACGAGCGCTCAAGAGACTCAAGATGAGAGAGTTTAACAAGGGACTTCTGTGGTTGTGGAAAATAGAACACTGAAACAACAAATGACCAAAATGCGTCAAGTATGGGCTAATGGCCAGGGACAGACGTCTCATGAGTCAATATTTGTTATACAACAAGAACAGTACCACTCTCCCGAGTACCACTCATACTCATTTGATCTTCCTACAAATATCGAGAAGCCTACCCGAAAGAAGGTACATGAAGAAATGGCCCAAAGAGTGATAAGATTAGAACAACAGCTGAAAAACACGCAAGCAATGGCAGGTCAAAAGAGTGTTGCCTTCAGAGATCTATGTATGTTCCCCAATGTCCATTTGCCGCCTAGTTTCAAGGTTCCCATATTTGAAAAGTACGATGGACATTGATAATAAGTGAATTTGACTATAATTATGCCCCAAATAATCATACTTTGTTGTTGAATTAATGTTGTTTATGATGACAAAATGCTTAGATTAGTGTTTATTGGTGTGTTATAGGTACATATGAAACATTGGATGCTAAAAGGAGCTATTTTGGAGTAACATGTTGATGAAAAGGCCAAGTGAAGAGTTGAAGTGAAGTGCGCTTGAAGAATTGAAGAATAATCAGAAGTACTGTTCATACGCGGTTCACTCGCGACCGCAGATGAACCACGAGAAATCAAGCTCTCTGAACTTTTCGGAAGAATCAGAGGACTACTCTGTTCGCGGTTCGCCCACGGCCGCAGACGAACTGCGGAAGGCACCGCAGAATGTTTTCCTAGTTGTGTACAAATTCAGTTTTTTAGCCCTAAAACCTCTATATAAACCCCTAGTTTGCCAATAGAGGCATGTTGTCTATTTTTCACTACTTTTGCAAGACAATTAGTAAGAGAGAACTCTCTCAACTCATTCCATTATTTTATATCAAGTATTTATTTATGAATTCAATTATTATTCTTATTTCTTTGAGCATGAGTAGCTAAATCCTTTTCTATGGTTTTGATGGAACCTATTGAGTGATGAACTTATCGTTTATGTGATTACAAATTGTTAGCTAGATTTCTATTTGTTCAACTTCATTCTTGTTGTAGTTAGTTGGTAGGATCCCCAATTATTTGTGCCTATTTAGTGTGCATAACTTGTAAAAGAGTGCATATTTAGGTTTATTGTTGAACAACACCATACCTAGGTTATTGGAGGAATCTATAACTTTAGGCGTAAAGACGGGGTTAGGAATAACGAAGTCTTGGGTGCAATCTTAAGTGAACTATTCAAATTAAAGCTAGCTAGGGTAGCTCGGGAGAGTGCACTAGTAAATTATTGCAATTGCTCGGGAGAGGGTTACGATACAAATAGCGTTCATGATTGAAAGAATATATTAACAATTTGTATGAGCATAACGATAAGGGATTCCATCAATAGGGGAAATCAATACCTTAGTCTTTCTCCATATTATTTTACCCAATATTCAATTCTTTCTTTTAAGCCTTTTTATTTCTTACAAAGGTAGTAGTTAGTTCGAAATCCATATAATCACATACTTGAAATTTTGGGAACTTGATTCGGAAGTATTCTTGGGTTGTGAAAGTTGTAATTGGTAGGTTAATTCCCTGTGGGATCGATCTTGGACTTATTAGACCAGGCTATATTGACTACGACCGTTTCTTGGACGTGAATCAATTTTGGCGTCGTTACTGGGGAATTAACGGAATTATCAATTGCCATTGACAGAACTTCATGATCTTGTGTAGTCAGGTTAATTCTACACATTACATTGAATATCTTGACGGTTGTTGATTTGGGTACTCAGGTGCATGTCTAGAAAATCTGCAAGGACTGGAGAACTAATTGAAGGACTCTCAGACCTCGGGCAAACTTTCCGGGCACGTAACAAGGCTATCAAACAAATTCAACAATCTCAACAACCAATCAAACTAGACTTCGACATGGGTGACATAAACAAACCAAACCAGCAAGCTGGGTTAAATGTGCAAGAGGCGCAGGAGGCACAGGAAGGTGCATTGTGTGACTGGGCACAACCCACAGCGGATAATCTGGCAACTGCCATCGTTGTGCCAGCAATTCAAGCTAAGTCTTTCCAGATTACTAACACATGCTACACTTGTTGCAAAACAAGGGATTATTCTCTAGGTATCAGGTTGAAGATCCACAACAACACCTGAAGAACTTTCTCTCGATATGCAAGACACAAAGGCAACCGAATGTGACTCCGGAAGCCATCAGACTATTGCTCTTTCCATTCTCAGTTACAGGGGCTACACAGGTATGGCTAAACTCACTCACCATAGACTCTATTTCAACTTGGGATGAGTTAGTCAAGCAATTCCACAACAAGTTTCATCCACCTAACAAGACAGCTCAACAAATTGATGAGATTGTGAGCTTCAATGGAGACATTACATGAAACTTGGGGCAGATTCAAGGGTATGCTTGTTATGTGCCCTCACCATGGGATTCCTGAGCAGATGTTGAGTCAAAGGTTCTACCTGGGGCTTTCAGATAGTATGAAGAATATTGTAGATGCTTCAGCAGGTGGGGCTTTTCTAAGCAAGACTTGGAGAGAGGGCCAAAATTTGCTAGACAAGATGGCTCAAAATTCCGGGTGGACAACCAGGAAAGCTCCTATCACTCAAGTGGTACACTCTATACCTCTGAATCCATCCAACACTCTAGAGGAGAACGTGGCAAGTTTATTAACACAAATGAGCATACTAACAAAGAAGGTGGAAGAATCAGGGGTTAAGCAGCAGGTTTATATTGTAGACACTACCAATGGTGGTTTATGAACATCTTGCATTAGCCAACCCATAGGTAATCCATGGGCTGCAGACCAAGAACATCATCATCAGCATGAAGACATGAATTATGTGGCTAACTATGGAGGGCAGCGACAAGGTAATCCGAGTTGGGGGCAGTAGGCTCCACAACAGTATAGGTCTCCCTAGCCACAATATAATGCAGCAGGTATAAGGCAACCACACAACATGGCTCCATATCCTAGACCTCAAAATTTGAGCAATCAGCAGCAGGGATATCATCCACCTCTACCACAACATGAGAGTCGACATGACGATAGGTTCGCAAGGTTGGAAGCTTTGATGCAGCAGGTAATTAGGTCAAATGCTAAAACCAATGAAAGAATAGATGCACATGACGCAGCGATCAAAAATATGGAAGTACAGATGGGCCAGATTGATATGTCACTTAATAATCGTCCTCAAGGGACATTGCCTGCAAACACACAAACAAACCCAAAAGACCAAGTCACAAAGCAGTTGATGGCAGTGACTCTGAGAAGTGGTAGAAATCTTGATGCTGAGAATGAAAGAGAGAAAGGTGACACACATGCTGAGACACTCACTCCAGTGCCCATTGAACTGGAAATAAAGAGGCGCAACAAGGAACGGAGAAAGTAGCTGAACATGTAGAGCAGCAGGTTGAAGAGAAAGTGATAGAGAAAGAACAGTCCCAAGTCATCGGGAAAAAGAGGCCTCCACCACCATTCCCCCAAAGGTTGGCCAAGCACCAGAAAGAAGAGCAATACAAAAAGTTCATTGATATGCTCAAGCAAATCCAGGTAAATATTCCTTTAATTGAAGCTTTTAAAGAAATGCCTGGGTATGCTAAGATGATGAAAGACTTGATGTCGCGGAAATTTGATTTCCAATACTTAGCCACCGTGACTCTTACTCAGACTTGTAGTGCAGTGGTCTCTAGACCCACTTGCTGAGAAGCTATCTGATCCAGGTAGCTTCACTATTCCATGCACTATAATAAACTATGCCTTTGCAAAGGCATTGTGTGATTTGGGGGCAAACATTAATCTTATGCCCTTGGTGATTTATAAGAGGCTAGGCATTGGGAGAGCCAGGCCTACCTCCATGTTTTTACAGTTTGCTGACAAGACGGTTAAGCATCCATTTGGTATATAAGATGATGTGCTTATCCAGGTGGGGAAGTTCGTGTTTCCCGCCGATTTTGTGATTCTTCACTGCAAGGTAGACGAGGAAATTCCTATAATCTTAGGAAGGCCATTCCTACCCACCAGGAGAGCTTTGATTGATTGTGAGACTGGGGAACTCAAGATGAGGTTGAATGATGAGGAGATCATATTCAATGTGCAAAAATCCATGAGACGCCCTAGTGAGTTCGTGAATTGCTCTTTTATTGATTCGGTTGATGTGATAGTGGAGACAGACGATGTAGAATTGACCACTAAAGATCCACTTCAGGCATGCCTAATGAACTTAGAAGAGGTAAATGGTGAAAGTCTGGCAGAGTGGGTGCTATCTCTGGAAGGAAAAGGGTTTTGGGAGAGAGAGCTAGAATTCGAGCCTCTACATCTAGAGAAAAGAGAGACCCCTCCTACAAAGCCATCCATAGAAGAGCCACCAAAGCTGGAGCTTAAGCCACTACCAGCTCATCTAAGATATGAATTTTTAGGCCCTAACTCCACTTTACCTGTTATTATCTTATCTGGTTTGTTAGATGTTCAGGATCAAAGACTTATACATGCACTCAAGGAATGTAAAACTCCCATTGGTTGGACCATGGCAGACACAAAAGGGATCAGCCCCACATACTGCATGCACAAGATTTTCCGGGAAGAGGGGCAGAAACCTTCCAGGAAACGCAAAAGAAGGCTGAACCTGAATATGAATGATATGGTGAAAAAGAAAGTGATAAAGTGGCTAGCCACGGGGTAGGTACCAAGTAAGTTTTCTCACCCTTCTATGCTATACATGTATTATTATGCCATGAGGACATGGCATGATTTTAAATGTGGGGTAGGAAGCTTATCTTGTATTGTATATTGTATATAGTAGATGTAGCTGTAAATCATATTAGCTGGCTTGGCCCGATGATGGACACTTGGCGATGGGTTTCTTAAGGGTCTAAGTCAGAATAAAAACACAAAAAAAAATCAGAAAATTTATATCCAAAAATATGAGTAGAGGACTCTTCTTGATGACGGACTATTTAGGACAAGTACTCTTGATGGAAGCAGTCCACATAAGAATTTTCTTTCGTTTATTTTCTTTTTTTAGGTAGTGTATCACCTCCCCCTTGGATTTTCTTTTGACCACGGTTCTTTTCCAAGGGTTTTTATTGAACCGGGTTAGGTAGATTTTCCTTTTTTTTAGGATTAGAGGACAAAGGGTAGACATGTAACCCCAAGTACGCACATTAGCAAAGCTTAATTGAACTTGAGAATGTATTATCTAAGCTTGACTGTAGATTCTAAATATTCCTTAAATTTGCACAATAATGCTTGCTTGAACGTCGATAGTACTTTGTAGATGAATCGGATTCCAAATGAGTTACATGCTATGTGTGTGTGAGGTTTTACTTACATTGTATGCTTTACATGATACCTAGAACTTGCCTTGTGTGTCTGCAAAGCGAAATAGAAGTTGCTTGGTTGTAGAAAGGATAGAGGCATTTCTTTGTGTAACCCCACAAATTAATAGACATGAATTCACCCGTACATAATGTCCTAGTTAACCCCTTTGAGCTTAAGGCCTATTCTTTGACAACCCTTGAATGTTCATCAAATTATTATATTGTTCTATTTTACCTCCTAGAAGCACTTGTATTGTAATGAATATGCAAAAGTCTAAGTGAGGGGTGAACGGAAATTGAAAAAGGGAAAATCAAGAATGAATGGTAGAAAATAGTGAACTGGCCAAAATAATGTAAATGTGTTGCAAAGCAATGAGAAAAAAAAGATATTTTGAGAAAAAGAGCTATATCAATGTATATATGAAAATTAGAAAGGTCAGTTACACCAACAAAAGAAAAGTGAGGACTCAAAGTAAATAAAGGTGATCAAATGTTTAGGGGAGACATAAGGAAGAAAACGAAAAAAGGGAAGTTGTAAAAAGGAAAAGAAAATTGCTTAGGGAGGTTAGTCACTATAACCAAAAGTATCCTACCCGTCCCGTAGCTAACATTACAACCTTAAAGACCTCTTGATCTATGATTGAATAACTCGATTAGTGGAGTATTACACTAGGGGCAAACCTATGGTGTGTCTGTATGCATATGAATGTTCTTTATTGAGAGTGAGTGAATTTTTCCGATATTTATAAGTTCCATGTTCTGAATTGTTTATGTGTGGGAACTTCTCTCAATAAACTATGTGAGGGTGTGTAACTCAAGAGGAAGAAGGTAAATTTGCAAGTTTTTGGTAATAATTAGAGTAAGCAATAATGTGCTAGCATGAGAGTTTACGGTTAGGTAAGGATTGTGCATATCATAGGTTAATCATGAAAAATAGCTTTTGTGACATAATTTGGGGGAGACATAAATAAAATTAGCCTAATGTGTGATTAAGGTTTCTCGAGGATGAGCAAAGGTTTAAGTGTGGCGTATTTATAATAGGTGAATTTGACTATAATTATGCCATAAATAATCACACTTTGTTGTTGAATTAATGTTGTTTATGATGACAAAATGCTTTGATTAGTGTTTATTGGTGTGTTATAGGTACATATTAACCATTGGATGTTAAAAGAAGCTATTTTGGAGTCACATGTTGATGAAAAGGCCAAGTGAAGAGTTGAAGTGAAGTGAGCTTAAAGAATTGAAGAAGAATCAGAAGTATTGTTCATCCGCGGTTCACTCGCGACCGCGAATGAACCGCAAGAAATCAAGCTCTCTGAACTTTTCGAAAGAATCAGAGTACTGCTCAATTTGCGGTTCGCCCGCGGCCGCGGACGAACCGCGGAAGGCATCGCAGAATGTTTTCCTAGTTGTGTACAAATTCAGTTTTTAGCCCTAAAACCTCTATATAAACCCCTAGTTCGCCCTAAAACCTCTAACCGATGACTTGGGACACCATTATCTTCCCAAGTGGCGACTGTGAAAAATTAAATAAATTGATCCCGTTCCGACTGTCCTTCAAGTGGAAAAACTCCTTCCCTGATTATTATTACATCTAGTGAACAGCGGCACACATTACATGTGTGTGAAAAAAGGAGGTGTGACAGCTCTGGCGACTCTGCTGGGAATTAGCAACCCAGAGCTTCGGTTTCAGGGTTTAAGAATTCGAGCTCGTTAGAATTGTCGTTCTCTGTATTATTTGACTTTGTTACATGCGTTGACCAACATGTTGCGTGTTTTACCGCTTTGATATTATGTTGATTGTATATATAAAACTGTGCCGAAAACCCTTCTCTTCTTCATCTCCGGGGATGTGCTTACTGGTTGAGACTCCCCTTTCTGGTAAGTTATACCAAAAGTAAGAAACAGAGGCCGGATAAGTTACAAAGCCGAATGACCCCGCGGGTCACCGGTACGTAGCCCCCTCCTCGATCCGAGTTGTCCCCTCAGGTACACGGTCTACACTCTATGAAACTATAAGATATTGAAAATAGGTGTAGGATGATTATTTGCATTATAACTGACTTAGGGGACTCAACACAGGGGTTGGGTCCGTCTAGGACAGGTAACCCGGTAATTAAAGACCGAGCATATTATATGTTGCATTTTTAATTGTCTTTGATCATTATGCGGACCGTCAAAATTCCCGAGAAATAGAAAAAGAATATTCGGAAAAGAAAAAAAGAGAGATATTGACAAAAAGAGTTATTATAAATTTGAAAAGAAAATCTGAAAAAATAGGAAAGAACATTGTTGTTGAAATAATTGGTCAAATAATCTGACCGAACTACACGGTTTTGATTCTCGCCATTAGGTGAGATACGTAGGCAACCCTTGAACGGGTCCAACCACCCATTTAGAAAATGACCAAAAAATATTTTAGTTTCAAATGATCGAAGTGATTGCTATTTTTGGAAATAGCCGAATGTTCCGAAAAGACGCCGGAAGGCTGTTTTGGCAAAAATGGCCACTTCGAAAATCATGTCTTTTCTTTTTCAAAATAAAAACCTGAGAAGGTTAAAAAATGAAAGTTGGTTTTGAAAAAAAAAATATTTTCCTTTTTCTAAATAAATCGCCTTTAATAAATGTGCATGATGAGCATGATACAGAATGAACCCTTTACTCTAATGAATAAAATCCCTTTAGAGTTAAGACTATGTTGGAACGACATGGGACAGGAAGGACAAGATTGGGTCAAATGTTATTTGAAGGACCTTACGGGATTAATGGACATAATTCCCCGAGGCGATATAATTTGAGCACTTGTTACATGTTGGGATCCTTCACACAACGTCATACATTTCTCGGACTTTGAACTCACTCCTACTCTTGAGGAAGTTGCTTACTATATAGGGAAAAATGAGGTCCCCTTAAAAGAGAATACCCGGTGGCTCCAAGAGCGATAACGGTGCACCGATTCCTCGACTCTTTGAAGATTGCTTGGAATGTCCACAATGAGGATTGTTAATGGGTTTTGCTCTTTAAACTTCATCTACAGTAGATATGGACATGTTGGGGGTTTCAATGACCCTACGAACAAACTTTGTAGTAAGTCCAACCGAGCCAAATGGGAGGAACATCGACGATTTGCCTTTCTGGTGGCGTTTCTCGGGCTAATCATATTTCCAAGAAAGGATGGGCACATTGATACAAGAGTCTCCGGGGTGGCCAGCACTTTGCTTGTACAAGATAATTGCACTTTCGCCCTAATGATCATAGCCGATATCTACCGTGCCCTTAGAACATGTAAAGCAGGGTACAACTTCTTTGAGGGATGTAACTTGATTCTACAAATTTGATTGATAGAACATCTATGCCATCATCATTCATTCTCAAGCTATGGGCCGTATGAAAGAACGTGCCTTGAAGAATTTTATACGAGAACAAAAGAGGTTAAGCTGTCGGTGGGAGTTAAAGGTTGGATTTCATATTTACAATCATTGATCGATAGCCAAATCGATTGGGCATACGGATGGTTGCCCCTCGATAAGGTGATATACATGCCGGCAGAAGGGTCACATTTCTTGATCATGGGCTTAAAAAACATCTAGCCTTATGCATCGTACAAGGTCCTACGACTGCTTGGAAGATATTAAGTTATACCAAAGGATGGGGACCTAAGTTTGCAAGCAATATAGATTAGTCCAGATGGGCAATTCCCGGAAGCAAAGATCCGACAGATTTGGAATGAGTGTCAAAATTTGATGGTAGAAACTTGTGTGGAAAATAGAGCTCATAGAGAAGTATCGCCAGGGTACGCCACATGGTATCGTCGGGGTATTGAGCATGATAGACCATTAAAAAGGCCTCACATTCAAGATTTGGCTGAGCAGTCTAAGAAATACGGAAATTGGGTGGCCAAAGAAAATGAGTATAAAGCCAAGATCAGCCTGCTAGAGAAACAGTTTTGAGATCTCCAATTCGAGAGTAGTTTACAGGCAGCATCTCACGAAGGAGAAAAGAAGCAGCTGAAAGAAGAGAATGAAACCTTAAAGGCTCAAGTTGCAAAAATGAAAATTGCATCCGAGACCCCGGTTCGCTTAGCTCGAGACGAGAAATTGATTGAAAATCTTTGGCGCAAAGTGAATGACTACAGCTTCAATCTTGATAAAGCAGAAAAAGAGTTAGTCAGGGTTCGGAAACAACTGGCCAGAGATGCTGAGGAAAGAGCTAGAATGATTCAGCAACTACAAGATTAACATGAAGTTGAGGTAGCTCGATTGAGAAAGAAAGTCATTACAGCCACAGTCAAAAGTAACAAGATAACCAAAGAGTTTGAAGAAGAAAGAGAACATTGTTACACGGCTATGGCTCAATTAGAATTTGAGTTACAACAACTACAGAACGAGAACCAACAAACCTTAGACGCTCGCGCCAAACAGATCAGCAGGATGCTTCAAGAAAAAGGGGTCATTCGAGAAAGAATAGTCAATATTGCTCAGTACATCACCAGAAAATGCCAATAGAGTGAAGATATGTCCCAAGCAACATTTGCATCAGCCGTAAAATTCTTTGTAAAGCAAGTCATGTCCGACCTAGATAAACTCCAAAGTAGATTGGCATATAGGCCCTCGGCAAGACCGAACGACGTCTCGCGGGCATTAGGAGCATTAATGTACTCATAGGGCATGAATTTTGTATATGTATCACTTTTGCATTAGTAGCGCAACATCATTTTGTAATCAATGTTTTTAGTATCAATAAAAAGTTCAAAAGAAGTTGTTGCTGATCTTTTTTCCTCTTTATATCAGTTGTCTGGGCGATAGGAAAATATGTAGGAACGAAAAGCAATTTGAAAATGAAGAAAGACATAGAAAGAAGAAAAGGAGAAAGTAAAACAAAAAAGAATGAAAAAAGAGGAAAAGAAGAAAGAAAAAGAATGAAAAAGAAAAAAAGAAAATAAAAGAGAAAAAAAAAGAAATAAAAGGAGAGATGAATAAAAGTTGGATGTTGATAAGTGTCGGGATGATGCATAATGATCAAGGGTAAAAGTGGTGATTTTGAATCGTTATATCTTACCCCCTTTGTGAACTAACTATTAACAACTGTTGTTGTTGATGAGAATCAGATTTCAGCTGGCAACTGGCATTCTGGAAATCATCATTACAACACACGATCAAAAGCTATGTCTAAGGTTGTGACTCAGGAGATTGAACCAACTATCATGGACCCAGTACAAGAAGAAGAGGTTATGGATATTGCGGGAATGAAAGAGGAGATGTATAAGCTAAAGCAGCAAATGTTGGAAATATACCAAGCCTGGTCCAGGGGTCAACCTTTATCCACATATCCAGCCAATCCAGTATATGTCCCTCCCGCCAATCCTAATCCCGAACCACCTACTATGAACTCATCCTCTACGTACCCAGATTACCAACACTATTATGCCACAACTTCACAGGCACCACCACCACTGTCTAAAAAGACTCCACCTCAACCACCACAGGTCGCCCCGGTGTATGTGGCACCACCACCTATTGATCTACATAAATCGTCAAGTGAACCAGTGTTCCATGTGCAAGACACACATTACTATCCGCCGGAGCCGACATTCAGGCAGCATGACTCTTATACCCCACTTATGGAGATGACGGAGGAAAAGCCCGTTAAGAACTTGGAGCAAGAGGAAATGCCACGGAAGATGAAAAGTTTAGAACAATCTTTCCATAACATACAAGGGCTAGGAGGCCAAGTGAGCGTCGCATACAAAGATTTGTGTTTGTTTCCAGAAGTGTAGCTCCCGGTTGGATTCAAGCTACCTAAGTTCGACATGTACGATGGACACGGGGATCCTGTAGCCCATCTCAAGAGTTATTGTAGCAAAATGCGTGGTGCAGGGGGAAGAGATGAACTTTTGATGGCGTATTTCAGCCAAAGTCTGAGCGGTTCTGCGCTGGAGTGGTATACACGTCAGGATCACACATGATGGTTCATCTGGGATGATCTAGCTCAGTCATTTGCTAACCACTTCTAGTACAACTTGGAGATAATTCCAGACAGGCTATCGCTAACAAAGATGGAAAAGAAGCCCGGGGAAAGTTTTCGGGAGTACGACTTTAGATGGAGAGAACAAGCGGCACGAGTAGATCCTCCTATGAAGGAGACAGAAATGATGGATTGTTTTCTGCAGGCCTTAGAGCCTACTTACTATGGACGTCTAGTATCGGCTATTGGTAAAATTTTTAATGAAGTGGTGAAAATGGGGAGTTTCGTAGAGGAAGGATTGAAAACCAACAAAATCATGAGCTTTTCGGCTATCAAAGCAACGAATCAGGCGATACAAACCGGAAATGGGGGATCTATTGGTAAAAAGAAAAAGGAAGAGGTTTCAATTTTTGAAAGTAGACCATGGTATCGGGGCCAAAATACATATCATCACCCACCTCGTCCATATCAATCATACCCACCAGCACCTTACAAACCACCTCCACCATATTATCCACCCACTACTCCACATTATTCCATCCAACATGTTCAACATTACCCATCGCCTCCACATGTATGGCGAGCCCAAGCTCCACAGAACGTCTACCATACACAAAACACCTATCCACCTTCCAGAACCTATAAGAACCCAAATAGACCTAGCTTCCATTCGGATCCATAAATGAGAAACATAGCCCAATCAAAAAAACATTCACTCCACTGTGGGAGTCTTATACCAGTCTCTATCATCACCTGAAGGATTTGGGGATGCTAAGCCCGATTGAGCCAAAGCTTCCAAACCCACCACCCAGAAACATTGACCAGTCAGTCAGATGTGAATATTGCTTTGGGGCACCGAGGCACGATACTGAAAAATGTTGGCACTTGAAATCTGTTATACATGAGCTCATCGACACTAGGAGGATCGAGGTGCAGACTCCAGAGACTCCTAATATTACTCAGAATCCATTACCAGCTCATCATGAGACACACATGATAGAGTTAGAGCAAGGAGGAAGTAGCAAGAAACCGTCCCAATAGGTAATGATGATAAAGGCCAATAGCAAAGTGGCGAAAGAGGTTGAGAAAGAGAAAATGATAGCCGAGTTACCAATGAAAAAGCCGCCAATGGTTGAAACTATGAAAATTGTGGTGCTAGGAGCTAAACCGTTATTGACGGTAAAAAGAGCATATGTGGAACCTGTAGTCATAATACCGGTGGTGCAAATGCCAGTGGTAGATACTAAATCCATACCTTGGAACTACAACAAAGTCACAGTGATGTACATGGAAAGGAGGTTATAGGAGAGGTCAATGAAACACAGGGCCTCACTCGTTCTGGGCGATGCTTTGCCCCGGAAGAGTTAAGGAAAATGAAGGTGGTAAAGGAGAGTCATGTGAAGAAACTGGTTTCTGAAGAAGAAGCAGAAGAGTTTTTGAAAAAGATAAAAGCTCAAGACTATTCGATAGTAGAGCAGCTAAGAAAGACGCCTGCACAAATTTCCTTGCTTTCATTGTTAATCCATACAGAAGATCACAGGAAGGAATTGTTAAAGATTCTGAACGAAGCACATGTCCCCGAGAAAATCTCAGTTGGCCATCTTGAGAAGATCACGAACAAAATTTTTGAGACGAACAAGATAACATTCTTGGATAATGAATTGCCAGTTGAAGGGACGGAGCACAACAAGGCACTTTATCTCACCGTCAAAAGTGAAGAATCAGTGGTTACTTGGGTCCTAATAGATGATGGGTCTAGTGCAAATATTTGTCCACTCTCAACTCTCGGAAAACTGAAGATTAATCCTGATAGAATCTGTCAAAATAGTGTGAGTGTTCGAGGGTTTGATGGAGGGAGCAAAACTACTTTGGGAGACATTGTGCTAGAAGTCACCATTGGACCGGTGGACTTTACCATGGAATTCCAGGTGTTGGATGTCAATCTATTACTGGGACGGACATGGATCCATGAGGCTAAAGCCGTACCATCTTCCCTGCACCAAATGGTAAAATTCAAATGGGAACAGCAAGAAAGTACAGTGTATGGGGATGAAGACGCTTGTAACACCATAATGCCTTTTGGAGAAATCGAAGGGGACAAGGGCCCATAGGGTGTATCAGGTGACTGATGTTGTGGTAGTTAATAAGATATCCGAATGGGAGAGCATGCCAATTCCTGCAATGGCACCTACATCAGTAATGGTGGTTAAAGAAATGATTAGAAATGGGTTCTCACCCGGAAAAGGTTTGGGGATAGCCTTACAGGGAATAACACAGCCCGTCCACCTACCGGGAAACAATGATACCTTTGGCTTGGGCTTTAAACCCACCTATACCGACATCCAAAGAGCCAAAAGTACAAAGAAGAAAAGTTGGACCCTCCCAAAACCGATCCCAAAATTATCCGACACCTTCACTAGGCCTGCTACACAAAGACATTTGACAACGGCTGCATCAAGGTATGCTGAGATAAGGCCAGATGCGGAGCTTCTCGCAAGGTTTAAAATGTTGTTCGGGGGTGTAAACATGTTGGAGATGGGCGAGGGGACTAGTAAGATGGATATCCAGTTCGTGGGACCCAGCGCTGCACTTAATAATTGGGAAGCTACTCCTCTTCCAATCAGGAGGGAGTTGTGGTAGTTAACTTTCAAAAATATTTCATCTTTCCCAAAGCTGTTTTATTTTGTAATCCCCATACCCCACTAAAATAAAATGTATCCAACCTCTGTTATCTTTTGGAAAAAATATCAATGAAATGCAATTTCTTCTTCTTTCTTCATTTTGCCTTATTTTTATCTTTTCTTTTTGTACAGTTCAATATTCGTTGATTCTGATGATATGTCATGCATGAAGGATTCCCGGCCCAGCCTTGACAATCGAATAGTTATACAAGAGATTGAAAATGAAAGTGAAATAGAATATGAAGACGAGGAAACACTAGAGGAAATCAGTAACGACTTGAATCAATATAAGGAAAAACCCAAGCCGAACTTAAATGAGACAGAATCTATTAATCTGGGGAGTGAAGATAATGTTCGGGAGACAAAAATCAGTGTACACCTAGAAGCTTCCCTTAGAGAAGAGCTAATAAAGTTATTACATGAATACAGGGACATCTTTGCCTGGTCCTATGATGACATGCCCGGACTCATCACTGATTTTGGTAGTGCACAAATTGCCTATTTATCCAGAATGTCGGCCGGTAAAACAGAAGTTGAGAAAGTTCAAAACGGACATCAGCGTGAAAATAAAAGAAGAGGTGAATAAGCAATTTGAGGCGAAAGTCATACGAGTTACTAAGTACCCCATCTGGTTAGAAAATGTTGTGCCAGTTCCAAAGAAAGACGGAAAAACCAGAGTGTGTGTTGATTATAGAGACCTCAACAAGGCTAGTCCAAAGGATGATTTTCCATTGCCGAATATCCATATGTTGATCGACAAATGCGCCAGGCATGAAATTGCCTCTTTTGTAGATTGTTATACTGGTTATCATCATATCCTAATGGACAAAGAAGACGCAGAGAAAACAACTTTTATCACGCCTTGGGGAACATACTTCTATAGAGTGATGCCGTTTGGGCTAAAGAATGCCGGAGCTACTTATATGAGGGCAATGACCATGATGTCTCACGATATAATGCATCGAGAAATTGAAGTGTATGTGGACGATGTCATCATAAAGTCCAAGAAGCAACATGATCATGTCAAAGACTTGAGAATGTTTTTCCAAAGACTCCGAAGATAAAATCTTAAGCTCAATCCAGCAAAATGTGCTTTTGGAGTACCTTCAAGGGAAGCTATTGGGATTTATAGTAAGTCGGTGAGGCATTGAACTAGATCCATCAAAGATAAAAGCAATCCAGAGTTTACCTCTGCCGAAGAACAAGAAGGAAGTAATGAGCTTACTAGGCAGGCTGAACTATATTAGCCGGTTCATCGCTCAGCTGACATCAACATGTGAGCCTATATTTAAATTGTTAAAGAAGGATGAAGCGGTGAAGTCGACCGATGAATGTCAATAAGCCTTCGATAAAATTAAGGAATATTTGGTAAATCCTCCAGTGTTAGTTCCTACGGAGCCGGGAAGACCTTTGATCTTATATTTGATAGTGCTAGACAACTCCTTTGGCTGTGTACTGGGGCAGCACGATGAAAATGGCAAGAAAGAGCAAGCTATATATTACCTTAGTAAGAAGTTCACATCCGACGAGGTAAAGTATACTCAGTTAGAGAGAACATGATGTGCATTAACCTAGGTTGCTCAGAAATTGAAGCACTACCTGTCAGCATACACTACATATCTGATATCACGGTTAGATCCTTTGAAGTATATATTCCAGAAGCCCATGCCTACAGGGAGACTTGCTAAATGGCAGATTATGCTCACATAATTTGATATATGTAACACGTACGGCAATGAAGGCGCAAGCAGTTGCAGATCACCTAGCAGAAAATTCAGTGGATGATGAATATGAGCCACTAAAGACATATTTTCCGGTTGAGGAGGCAATAAATGTTGAAGAAATAGTACAAAGTGATAAGCCAGGTTGGAAAATGTACTTCGACGGAGCCGTCAACAGTAAAGGAGTTGGAATTGGAGCAGTACTTATTTCAGAAATGGGTCAATACTATCCCGTTACCGCTCAACTTTGATTTTTCTACACCAACAATATGGCCGAATATGAAGCATGTACATTGGGATTGAGGATGGGAATAGATATGGGTGTTCAAGAGATTTTGGTCATGGGCGACTCGGATCTTTTGATACATCAAATTCAGGGAGAATGGGAGACAAGAGATTTGAAATTGATACCTTATCGGCATTGTCTACATGAATTATCCCAGAGATTTCAATCAGTAGAATTTAAACACATCCCAAGAATGCACAATGAAGTAGCAGATGATTTGGCCACATTATCCTCTATGTTGCATCATCCGGATAAAGCCTATATAGATCCACTTTAGATACAGATGTATGATCAAAATGCTTATTGTTTTGCCGTAGAAGGAGAGCTAGATGGAGAACCGTGGTATCACGATATCAAGGAATACTTGAAGACAGGAAAGTACCCAAAACAAGCCACTAGAGATCAGAAGAGAGCTGTAAGACACTTAGAAAATGGCTTTTTCCTTAGTGGAGGGATTGTATATAAAAGAACACCAGACTTGGGTTTACTAAGATGTGTGGATGCACAACAAGCTGACATGATTATGACTGAGGTACATGCTGGAACTTGCAGACCTCATATGAGCGGGTATATCTTAGCAAAGAAGATTTTGAGAGCGGGATATTATTGGCTTACCATGGAGCGGGACTGTATCAGGTATGTGAAGAAATTCCACCAATGTCAAGTACATGGAGATTTGATTCATTCCCCACCTTATGAATTGCATACAATGTCCGCACCTTGGCTATTTGTTGCCCGGGGCATGGATGTCATCGGACCAATAGAGCCTGCAGCTTCTAATGGACATAGATTTATCTTGGTTGCGATTGACTATTTTACTAAATGGGTAGAGGCAAAGACATTCAAGGCAGTGACGAAGAAAGCCGTGGTGGATTTCGTGCATGAGAATATCATATGTCGATCCAAAAATCCTAAAGTAATTATCACAGACAATAGGGTAAATTTTGAACAGGCACCTCATGGCGGAAGCATGTCAGAGATTTAAAATCCTGCATCGTAACTCTACACCTTCCACACCAAAGGCAAATGGAGCAGTAGATGCTGCAAATAATAATACAAAGAAGATTCTCAGAAAAATGGTGGAAGAGTCTAGACAATGGCATGAGAAGTTACCTTTCACTCTTACGGGTTATCGCACAACAGTACGTACTTTGATTGGTGCCACACCCTATTCATTGGTGTATCGGACAGAGACTGTTATACCCACAGAAAGCGAGATACCATCGCTTCGAATCATAGCTGAAGCTGAGATC
Organism: Nicotiana noctiflora; assembly: GCA_032618575.1. Classification (NCBI taxonomy): domain Eukaryota; kingdom Viridiplantae; phylum Streptophyta; class Magnoliopsida; order Solanales; family Solanaceae; genus Nicotiana; species Nicotiana noctiflora. The sequence continues at coordinate 1,754 of JASVEL010000788.1, read as the reverse complement.
GATGATAGTGAATGGGTAAAAGTCGGTTGGAACAATTGAATCTGATTGATGAGAAGAGATTAGCAACGGTTTTGCCATGGGCAGTTATATCAACGGAGAATGGCCAGAGCATATAATAAGAAGGTGCGTCCTCATAAATTTGAAGTAGGACAATTGGTATTGAGGCGCATCTTACGGCATTGGGCTGAAGTGAAAGGATTTGCACCAAACTGGCAAGGACCGTTCATGGTATCACGGGTGTTGTCCAATGGAGCCCTATATCTAACAGATGTTGAAGGGAAATGCGTAGAGACTGCTATCAATTCAGTTGCAGTCAAAAGATATTATGTATGATTCCTTTTCATTTGTATAATTGTATTTGTTGGGATTTTGGAATTGAAATGATGAAGGAATTTTATTCTCTATCCAAACACTTTATCCATTGACATCCCATTTGAGCCATGTTCGATCTATTCTTTCATACCCCTCTCTCGGAATTGCTTATGATACAAAAGAAAAGTAGAAAAATGAAAAAAATTGAAAAAAGCAAAACGCAAACAAAAGAAAAGGACAAAGAAATCGGGAAAAAGTCAAATGAAACCATGAATTAATGGCGTAGTTTGAACTATGTTTGACTTGATCCCAAAAGGGTACGTAGGCAGCCTCAATGAGGTTCAGTCATAATAAAGGAAAAATCCAAAAAATCCCCCACATATTGAAACTGGGGCAGAAGTTATGTTTTATAATTACGAGAGTTTTAAATATTTTAAACCCTCGTAAATTTTTGAGCCTTTATGTCCTTCTTTCTTAACCCATCCAAAAGCCACATTACAGTCCAAAGAAAGACCTTCTAATCAATTTCAAGAAAATAACAAATACAATAAGAATAAAGGAAGAACGGGGCATGGGCAACACCAGTGGTTTAAGAAAAAATGAGAGAGTCTTATCGGTGAAAACCTTAATCGGCACTGTACGGCGATTGTGAGGCTGAGAGAAATAAAATAAGAGAGTCTTATCAGTGAAAACCCTTGCCGACACTATAAGGCGATTGTGAGTTTTGAGAAAAATAAATGAGAGAGTCTTGTTGGTGAAAACCTTTAACGGCACCATAAGGCGACTGTGAGGACCCTTTTGTAAAAAGAAAACAACAAAAATAAGATTGGTTTGGGTTGAAAGAGAGTTGGAGATGGAATAATGGCAATTCGATTGAACGAACTAGGTCGGAGTTTAAATACATGGCATGGTCAAAGGAATCGGCCAACATACCCTGATAAGTTCTGTCACTCCTCCAAATCACCCTTACCCTTTTTTTAAAATTCATTTGTTTCTGCATTTCATTGATTAAAAAAAACCAATTTGTCCATTGAAAGTTAACTATCAGCTTTTCATGACAAGAGGTGAAACAATGCTGGATCAGAAAAGAAAAGAAAAAAAAAAGAAGAAAGGAAATAAAGAAGGATGGCGATCAGAGCCGAAGAGAAAAAAAAGGAGAAAAACAAGGAAAATACAAAAAGAGTTTGCAAAGGAAGTCAACTTAAAGGTCACTTTGCAGAAGAAAAAGCAAAAAGAGGAAGAAAATAAAAGGTAGGAGCAGCAAATGATAGTTTCCAGTAGTTTTCAACCAATAAGATTGTATTTGAATTAGACAGAGAACAAATTGTCACTAATCACTTTAAAGTGAATGTGACCAATGTGAAAAGAAAGAAAACATAAAAAAGAAAGTTCAACAATAAATGGAGGAATCCATAGATGAGGAATCACTATATCAAGATAAT
>JASVEL010000787.1:0-27575 GCA_032618575.1 Nicotiana noctiflora | reverse complement strand
GGTATGAATTCCCGCAGTAGGAGGAAGCAGTGCCTTAACCCAGTCTCAGATCCCCTCCAAGAGGGGCGGCGGCAAATTATCAGCTACAAAAATGAAGGCAAGTCAATAACCATAAGTACAAAGCATAAGGAAAATCGAAGTAGGGCGGAAGCCCATCCAGGAACGAGGTCTCACGTGCAAAATTACAAACTTTCGGGAATCCACTTGAGTCCGCCACCAGGTTCTCAGTCCAAATATAGAAGAAATTCTTAAAGGCGTGAGGAATATCCTCATCGTCCAACCTAACCATCAAACTCTTCGACCCTTGTAGGCGTGCATTGATCATGGTGCCATGGAATTTTTGGGGAGCAAAGAGACTGAGCACATGCCTCAAAGTGACCTCCATACCTGCTAGCTCCGTATACTTGATGAACATGAGGAGCAGTTTGTAGAGGTAAGGGGAAAGTTGAGCCGGGCATACCTCATAATAGCGGCAGAAGTCTACTATCAACACCAGAAGCGGGAGTGTACACCCTACAAGAAAAATGTAAGCATAAAACGAGCAATACCCTCGGCGATCAATTTGTATCCTATCCTCGGTCTTCGCAAGAGCAATCTCGGCATAACGTGGGATACATCATCGCTCCTGTATTTGGCTTATTCCCACTTCCCCTATTAGAGAATAAATGTCCCTCAGTTCCGCGCCCCCCGGTGCACTGAAATCCATCAGTTGGATTCTTGATCGAGTTAGAATTTCTTCGACCAAAGGAATTTCTCTACCTTCCACCAACTCCAACCCTTTATTTGCCGGAGCAAGATTTTCGACCGTCGGACGATTGCCGCGAGAAGAAACGCCTGCCATAATCGATTCATGAGTGAGAGAAAGAAGAATCTTGACAAGGGAAACGGAAAAATCAATGATGATAATAATCGAAAGAATAGAAAAATGAGATTTGACAAAAGAAAAAGCTTCCCGAAAATCCTCTCAGCGGAGCAATGAATTTTAAAGAACAAAATGACACATCTTCTCTAGTTATAAATAACGAATTTTGCCTGCACGGAACCCAACGATCGCCATTAATGCATAACCATGCACGAAGCGGTTCAGTTTCATGAAAACGTGCGCTATTACGAACAACCGTGCGGAATGACACTCTGCTCACCAATCAACAATTCAATTCTGAAACCTCATGATAAAGGACCCTCCCCGATCATATCGCTCTATCCATCCATCGAAATCGACAAAGGCGCGACCTCGACGAACGGAGGGACTAACTGTATTGGTAAATATTTGACCATTCGGTGGCCAAAGGATTAACCCCATTACGACCAATCTGCGGTAAATGGTCAACGCCGCTGACTTCTGACTTTTGACAGCTATCCTTGAAACAAATGATGGGACATTTTCATAACCAAATAGTAGGCCCACTCGTGATTAGGGGAAAGAGTTTGAGGCTATAAATACCAAGAAAAAGAACCTCTCGATGGGGGCTTCTTCTTCGACATAACTCCGATTACACCAGAGATAAAAAGCTATTCTCCACAAGCGGAGCAAAGAACAAGATCAATATATGATCCCGAACCTCTTTAAGGAGAGGCAAGTCAAGCTACTTCGAGGGAGAACTCTGATAGAAAGTTATACTCCATAAGTGGAGCAATAAACAAAATCAAGGTAAAATCCTCAACCTCTTCATGGAGAGGTGTGTCAAGTTACTTTGATAAATAAAATCCCATTTGAGTCGTTCCATAATGGATTACTTCTGTGTCTCAAGTTTGTCTTATACTTCAGTGATTAATTACGAGTGATTATGATTTACCCCTTGAATTATTTCGATTGATTTGCATGGAAAATAGTCAATAATTTTCCACCAAATACATTATCTAGTATGGAAACACAAAATTAATTCTTATTCACATCTTGGATGGTGATTAAATTAAGGTGACAATGTGACCTTATTAGCAAAAAAATGTGACAGTGTGTAATAAATAGTTATATTTAAATGATTTAAATATATTATGTGTATGCACAGGGTGCTTATTTTGTTAATTAATGTAACACCAACTGTTGATCATATATTTGTTGGAGAGTTAAAACCTACTAAAATGATCGCTTAATAGTTAATACCTCTAGTCTCTACGCATTTAAGCAAGGGTGGCAAAATGGTTATTTAAAAAAATAGTTAATCACTTGTATTATTCATTAAAAATGAGTTAAATAATAATTTTTTTAAAAACGGATCAAATATGAATAAGAATCATATTATCTATTTAGAAAATGGATAACCAATAAGTTTAACTTTTATATTTATAAAACCTCAAATTGGAGGTTCCTCAAGTTTGGGAGACTGAAAATTCTCCCAAAAGTAATTATATTCATGAAGTCGTGGATAATACAGTTACCCATATTATCCGTCGATTGATCTATTTTTTATCCATATTAAATATAGATCGTATAGAATAATTTATCTATTTTCTTATTATCCGTTTTCAATCCGCCCTCCTGTTTCCACCCTACATCTGAGCAATAACGAGCGAGCATGTTACATCTATGTTGAGTCGTCGCACTTATATCAGATCCTTTAAAAGTATATTATGAATATCTGACGCATACCCATTAATATTTTTGAAGAATTCAAGCAATATAGCTCAAGACATACATGTCTAAGATACCATCATGATATAACTTTTCATGATCAAAATAATTGAATTTTGAAATCTAATTATTTCTTCATGTACAACATAATTACATTACCAAATCTAAAATATACTCTAATATTTTTATTCATCGCAACCGTGATGTGTATGTGAGGGAGAAAACTCAAACGATGAAGAACTTTCTGATCCAATAATCAGTTCAAAAAATAAATCAGATAATTGATGCTCTACATCCTCTGGAGCAAATCTAATAACATGAGCTGAATGTCTCTCTCTTACTATTGCATCTCTATATTTATTATAAAATTCTCTATACACTGGGAGTATTTTTCTGGCAATTGATATTTTTAAATCATTGCGGAGTTTACTATCAGGTACGACGCAGATAGAATGCTTACGGTGAGCTTCCACAAATGACGAATTAAATCTCTTGAAAATCTCCTTCACTTGTTGGGGAGCCATTGATGTGCTTGGATCACGCGGGAGGGATTCAATGACGTGGCTCCATCCTAGCCGTTCATAGTTTGACGCAAACTGTTTGACCTTTTCATCGTGTTTTGCTATCCAATTTTCGCCTAACAAGTATTTGAGATTCGATGTACAGGCCTTTACGACGACGTATTGGAGATTGTTGGCTAAGAAGAGATACGCTAGGAATACGTCTTTGTAGTACTTCGCTTTGCCGTCTAGTTTGCAGAGAAGAACGAGAACTAACCAACCAAATCGGAGTGAGATCGCCGGTGCCGGAGATTCGTTTGAATCGGAAATACCGAAATATGATTGTGGCAACGGAACTTTCGCCGGCGGAGGAGCCTCGGCGAGGATATCAGAGAGTACATTGCTGAAATCAGCGAGTAAAATTATATAATTCATTACATCAATGGTCAGATGGTGGATTCCACCGCCGGCCACCGGCGTTTTTGAGGATTCCTTCTGTAGAGCAGTTTCAAACTCAGCTAACGCCGTCCTTATAGATTCGCCGAGCTTGACGAGTGACGTCAACGCTTGAGATCGGACAATGGATTCTGAATCGAAAGAAAATATAGCTTCAATCTCCGGCCAGTGTTCTGCAATGGCGGTGTACATATCGAGCAGACGGAACACTTTTTCCGGCGACTTCTTGCTATTTCTCGCCATATTTTCCGGGAAACTAAACAGAATCATGGCTCCGTCTTTTGAAATTTCAGTAAAACACGATTCTCTTATTGTATCATTTGATACAAAGACGTGATCGCAGAGAATTCTCTCTCCGTTGAACAATGTTTTCACAGCTACATTCACTGCGTTTAGCCAATCCTTAATCTTCAGATCTAAAACTTCCCAATCCATTTTATGAACCTGCGAAAAACTCAATTTCTCAACTCCGAGTCTGTAAATGGCTTCATCAATGATCGATTTACGTATAACTTTGTAAATCTTCACACATTCTTTTCCATAGCCAGAAGAAATCATGCACTCTGCTATCAGTCTCAAATCCGCCATTACAGCAGTAGAAAAATCCTCAACTTCAGAAATAGACTCACCGCCAATTACACGATCATGATCGTCCTCATCGTCGATATCAGAACTACTCGAACGAATCGAAGTTCGAGAGGACACAGTGGATATGGATTCAGGATCCAAATGAGCTCTGTTCATTGACAGAATCTGGTAAAACTCCTTTTGGAGTCGTTTCACTGCAATTTGCATTAGAGATTGAGCACGAACAAGCTTATCGGATTTCGAATTCTCAGTTGAATGAAAGTGCATGGCCTTTTGAAGATTATACACACACTTGATAAAATCCTTGGCTTCTCTTCTATTCTCATAGAACAGAGAAGTCACTTTGGCGAAGGTAGTGGTGTTAGGGTCCCATTTCATGATCATCGGCTCCGCCATCTCCAGGGTCCGATCCATAACCGAATCGGAAAAACTCGGGCGAGAAGGTGAAAACGAGAAACGTGAAGGGGAAGATAATTGTGAAGCAGATGGAGAAGTACTATCAGTTGTTGAACGTTTTGGAGAACAACAAAGATTTCTCAGGTCTTTTTTCGGCATATTGTTTGTCTTCAGTTCACGTGAATTATCAAATTATTTATGATTAGTGTGTGATTTTTGAATGAAGATTGAAGAGTTCAGCTCTAAGTTTGAAGATTTATGATCGGTTTTAATGGAGACTGAGAGGGTGTATATATATAGACGAATAATAGAAACAAATAAGGTTTGTTTTAGTCCGATTTCATAATAAATGACATATTTTTAGATTTGAAAATAATTCTAACTTTAAAATCTTTTATTTATCTATTTATTCTTAATGAAAAAAATTTATAGCCACATAAATGTCATGTAACAAATTTTTTACCCGTTATTTTAAGATCATATATTTCAAAAGTCTTCTTTTTTTTTTAAACTTCATATCGAGTCAAAATAACTTATTAATATGAAACGAAGGGTGTATTTAACTAAATTTTACAATATTAGGTCATTTACTTTTTCAATACATAATACAAAAATAGTCATTGTGCTACCACTTTTGAATTGAAAAACTCTCTTTAGTGAGGTGAATTCAAATTAAACGGATTCTCAAAAAAATACTCTCTCAAATTATTTGTTATTATTTGGGTATCTCAAATTATTTATTATTTTAGAAGTTAAGATAAATTAATTATTTGTTCTCATGTATGGTAATTGGTTTTGAAGATAAAGATGAAACATAATTAGAGTAAATACTCAATAAAATAAATTATATCTTAAGGATAAAATAAAATAAAAAAAATCCTCCTAATTAATGGAGTATTATTTTTTAAGGACTTGGACTTTGGAAGTCAGGCATGAGTGACACGTGGCAATCATGTAGGATTACTGTGAAATGACGGCTCTTGAAGGTCAACCTAATTGAATTATTATAATTTTCTAATGAGGAAATTTAACATAATCGTGAGCTAATTCAAACATTTTGGCATTTACTATAGTTTTGATTATGCTATTGCTAGTTGGACGTGCTGTTTTTACTTGGAAAATGATAGAAGGATCCTATTCCCACGTGCCTTGTTTAATAAATATTCGTACATACATTTTTATGTATTCTAATGTTGCATATGTCTCAGTTCATAGTATTTAATTAATTTATAGAAATAAAAACATACTTATGCAAGTAATTTTTCATTAAAAGAGTACGACCCCCCTTACTCAGCTTGACTTTTTCACATATATTGATTAATGGATACACGTGGTGAGTTTTGTTTTTTATTTTGTTCTAGTAATTTTTGTGAGAGACAAACATGTCATTAGCTAGAATATTAATTTTGTCACATAGTTAGAATATTGTTCATTCGATCAATAATATAATTCCTAATGATATATGTCTCAATGAGACCTAATATAATTCGACTTAGTCTAGCTTTCGAAAAAGTAGATTGGGGAGCTTATGTTAAATAAGGTTGAAGATCGAGCATATGCTTTTTATACTCAAACCTATTGAGTTTTGTTGAACCAACACGTTAAAGGTTAATTTTGTCTATATAAAGGCATACTCCATTAAATCGAAATAAATTTAACTATGGATCACATTTGAAATGAATGCAAGATATAGTTGTCTTTTTTTTTTTCACTTAAAAATTAAGTGCAAATAAGTATTTAATAGGAAATTTTACCACCTATAGAATAGGATAGTACCCTATTTATAATATATAAATATCTTTTTAAGATTTTACATAATATAATAACCTTTTTAATTTTGTAACAAAAATTTTAAATTTAATATTTTCCTATATTCAAGCCTTATTAGATGGTACAAAATATTTTTCTCTCACCAATTTATGGTATAACTCCTGTTTTTTTTAAATGACGCCGCTTAATACAGCTTAATACACCTAAATACAGATTCACCTTCCCATGATTTGCGCTGAAACGTTACTTTTTTCCCGCTTAATACAGCTTAATACACCTAAATACAGATCATGATTTACAGGAATCCCTGTTTGTGCGGCGTCATTTCATGTTGTATAATTGAATACAATTCGTTTAATACACTATATACATCATAAAATAACGTAAAACATATCTATATCACGTAATATAAGAAAGGATTTTTATTTATTGCTAATTAGATCTTAATGAATGCCTTTTGTGAAAAATTCTCTATTTAATATGCATGTGGAATAACCACTATGTAAATAACATATAAGAGTGTTGGTAAGAAACTACTCACACGCAGTATATATATATGTGTGTGTGTGAAGGCATTGAACATTTGAACTTGGATAAATTGGAAATATTTCTTAAGTCTTATAATTGCCTTTTATAATACGAAAAGAGGAAATGTCAAGTATAACAAACCGTTCGCAACAACTAAGCCAATATCTAAAGAATACAAAACTAATTTTATTTTCAATTCAACTTACAAATAAGGCATAAGAACCATATTGCAAATATACAAAATTATCTAGTCCAAGAAAATCGCTATACCAGACTTTTAGAAAATCTTTGTTTGACTTCAACTAATTGTTTAATTATTACGAGTAAAATCCAATTATTTCTATGTGATCGTTTTCATATCCTTATACTTTTCAATACAAGAAATGCCTAAGGAGTTAGTAAGTTCACACATTTACGTCTAAAGTATTGCGTAACACGGCTTTAATTTACAAGAGATTTTTGCTGCATGCCTATGATTTTCTAAGTAAGTTATTGAGAAAATGATTAGTTTACTTTTCTAAAATGAGAAAGAGCTTGTTCCTCATATTTTTTTACTAATTTTCTTTACTTTAACAAGGTTGTTTTCCCACTACGAGCAATGGTTCATGCATGTTATATATACCCTCGAGAGCTGTGAAAATAATAGGCTTATGTTATGTTCCTCGCTCGGGCTCCTCCCCCGACCTACATTACCAATATTGTAAAATAAGTTGAATCTTCTCAATCAACCTTAAGCACTTTCTGCGGAAATTCATGCATAAAAGTTTGGAACTCGTTTTTTCTCTAGATCTTAAACAAAAGTAGAGTTAGGATTTCAAATTTATATATAGTTTCGGGATTATATTCCTTTTTACTTAGACCGGTCCTTGAGTATGATTACCCCTATCTGCTCTTGGATTCATAATCGGTCCTATTGAATTATTTGCACATGCGTACGATCTTCTGGGGGTCGAGTTTCTCTTTGCCGGGATTTTTTTATTTTAAATTAATAATTTATATATAATTAATAAGAGTTTAAAGATAAATACGTGAGTTAAATTGAATTTGTTAAATTTCACCAAATCCGTAGCCAATATTATGGTTCCGCCTCTTATTCTTAAAGACAGACAACGACTCTATCCTATCTCGAACTCTCTATCGAGGTCTACACTATCCTTGTATGAAAAGGAATAGTGAATAAAACGAAAACACAATTTGAGTTGTGAACTCAGAGTCTAATATCATATACCATATATTAATTCATAGCTAGATAGTGTAAGCACGTGAATTACATGCAGTCGCTTAGCTCAACTATTTTATCTAGCTCTTTTTAAAAAATATTTTCTAAAATATATCTTCTGGTTCATCTTTTTTGCACCTCGATTAATTCTATCAGATAATCTGTTATGAATAATTTTAACTACCAAGGCATGGACACATGTAATTTAAAAGAAATTAAATATAATTTGACTTGATCGGCACGGAATTTAACATTTTCTTTAAAAAAAGAATACTTTTAAAATATAAGATCTTAAAAGTTTAAGGATAAAAGCTTTTGTGTGATTTTCAATATCTGAGACTATAAAAACTTCTCAATAAAATAAACTAGATAAAATAAAAAGTTTAAAATTAAATTATTTTAAATATACAAATACATCATTCTTTTTTAACGGACTAATAACGAATATATCACATATATTCATGTACTCTTTTTGCTTGTGTTGGGATTTAAACCTCCGGTATTTTTTTTACGTATCTCGAATAATAATGAATTGGCAAAGAGATTCATTTTCAGCGGATTTTGGTCATTAAAAACATGTAAGCCCAATTGCTGGCATATGCCATAAACTGGAAAAGACTTCTTCTTGTTGTTGTAAAGAGAGTAGCAGTGCCGGGGTCATGCAAATAGTGAAAATGTCAATCATATATAGTGGCATTTCACCAACTTCCATCAATTCCTTACGTCACTTTTAGGGGTGGTTTGGTTGTAATATAATTTATACCGATACAAGTTATATTGAAATAAATTACTGTATGTTGCGATTAGTTATGTTGAAATTATTGTTTATTCATTGTTTGGTATGTTGTATTAAGAATGACAATTGTTAATTTCTAAGAAGAATGTAAAAGTTATATCAGTGCAAATTACCCCACCTTCTATAAAATATAAATTATTCTGGTGCTAAAATTAACACCGAAATAACTTATACTCCCTTCGTTTCAATTTATGTGAACTTGTTTGACAGGGCACGGGGTTTTAAGAAAAAATAAAGACTTTTAAAATTTGTGGTCCTAAGCAAGTCAAAATGGAGCCCAGAGTATTTATGTGGTTATAAAGCGTCTCATTAAGGGTGGAATTGTAAGTTTAAGCTAAATTGTTACTAAATTTAAAATGGATTCATTTTGTTTAACGGAACAGAAAGAAAATAAGTTCACATAAATTGAAACAGAGGGAGTACCCGATTTGCTAACCAAATAGAATATTAAGGTGGTATTAAATTTTTATATCATCCTTATACATTCTTATACATCATACCAAGCGACCCCTGAGAGTAAATTCATAAGCCCAACTAAATTTGAGTTCAAAACTTAGACGCAATAAGTTCGAGAAGAAAGTTTTTTTTCCTCCGTACTTTATATGATGTCATAGGTGGATTCAGGATTTTAGGTGACGGATGCACCACTATTTTTTTTAGTGCCCCCTAAAAGCTTTTAGTAGTGTTAGGGTGATAAGTTATTTATAAAATAATTTTTAAGGTATACCACATACACATATAAAATTTCTGTCAAAGTTTACGGGGCATGGTGGCCGCTTAACAGTACAAGTAAACTCGCTTTTGTGTGATATAATTTGATTAGAAATAAAATTTAAGAAGAAAAATGTTTTTAACTTATAATCATAAACTATGCCATAATACTTATGTGATTATAGGGCACATGAGACTTGTGGTCTTAAATATTCCATAATATTTGTTTGACTATAAAATTTTATTAAGGGTAAAATAAGTATATTAGAAAGATTAAAATTAAATTATTTTTGAATATAAAAATATATTATTCCTTTTTTAAATAGACTAATAAGAAAAGTGTGCCTCAAATTGAATTATAAGTTTTGCTTTAAATAGACTAATAAGAAAAGTGTGCCTCAAAGTGTGTCTATTATGAAAAATAATACTTCCTCTGATCTAATTTATTTGGCGTTGTTTGACATGCATAAAATTTAAGAAAAAATAGAGACTTTTAAAATTTAATTTATAATCTAAAACAAATAATAGATATTTGTGCGATTGTAAATCACTTCATTAAGGGTAAACTAAGAAATTTAAAGTTAAATTTATTTTAAATATAAAAAGTATGACATTCTTTTTGGGATATACTAAAAAGAAAATATGATACATAAACTGGAATAGAAAAAGTAGATAAAGTGTAAATTGATTTTTCTTGATAAAAGATACGCAAAAAAAAATCCATGCAAGTTGTTAAAATAATTGGTGCGAAGCTAATACGTACAGTTTATTTTGCCATTTTCCCTATGCTTTACTTGTAAATATTAACTATTTATGTTATTTTGCGCTTCATTGTGTTATTTTTGTGTGTAGGCTCACTCGGAAATGAAGTAGAATGAAAATTTGACAAATAGGCGTTAAAGAAAACAAAAATGAAGCACGAAAGTAACCATGATGCAAGGCCGCGAGAGCACCTCGCCTCAGGGGGTTCTAGGTGAGGCTAGAGGCACCCAACACCTTGCTCTGGAGGATGCTAGCCGAGGCTAGAGGCACCTAGTGCCTTGCGCCAGAGGCTGTCTCGCGATCTCTAGGGCGAGCAAAAAAGGGTACCAGGCGGATCTAGGATTTTAATAACTTGGATGCACCACTAAAAAGTGAGAAAAAAAAGTATTAAATGGCAATTGATACATATTCCTCCAGGTAAATAATTTAACATTCAACCAAATGCATCATTTAGCCTCTTTGGAAAATAAGTGCCACTAGATGATATTAGATCCATTTTAGAAAATATGTACATAAAATACATATTTTGGCGAAAAGACCACGGGTTCATGATGATAGGCTATAATTACGTATTTTAGTCGCTTATTACACTGAAGGAACGGCTCTTTTTTTTTTCTCTCTCTAATCTCTTTCTCTCTCCCTACTAGCCTCCCTCGTTTCGGTCTACTGTAAATCCACCAACGCGAATGTTGGCATCGGGAATCTCAGGTAAGTTACCATTCTCCCTTCCTCTCTCTCCCCCTTTCCCCTCCCCATCCACTCTCTCCCCCGTTTCATCTCTCCCCTTCCCCTGTTTCTATTTTTGCGTCTATCACTGCGTCAGTCATCGCTGAAATTTTTACTCCGACGACTGGTTTGTCTACTCCTCTCTCGTTTCTTCTCTCTTATCCCTCTAAGCCATTCTCTCGTTCCCTACGGTTCGTGTCCCCAGCCCTTTTTGTGCCTGAATTTTAGTTCCCAACGCACGAACCCTAGCAACCTGTGGGCGACCTCTGGCCGGCGAATAACCCTCTCTTTTCACGCTTGTCCAGATCTCCTGTACCCCCCATTCCCCAACGCATCGACCACTAAGCTGGTGCAGCAATGACAGGTTGACAATCCACCCCCCTCCCCTATTGTTTTCGTGTTCGTTGTGTGTGATGTTGTAGGGAACTAGCTGTGTCGGTAGAGACGAGCACGACGAGTACGAGTAAGCAAGCAGAGCATTCCTGGTGGGTAAGTGCAAAGGCTGGTGAGATTTGGGAGGACACACGGAGGATTTCGTGACCTCGGGTGTGCACCAAGTCATATCTTCGGGTTCTTCCAATCGGGAGTTGGCACCTCCCACTTTTCTGTTTATCTATTTGTGACAGTTATATTTTGCCAATGTAATTAGCATTACTTTAAGCATATTACTAGCGCACTTGTAGTTGCTACTTGTTACCTTCTAGTTGGGTCACATTATGTGCTAGTGCTTGTCCGTAGTTTATCGTGGCTATGGTGTGGGATGGTAGAGTAAGGTTATTTCCTCAGGGGTTTTGGGGGGTGGGGAGGGGGTGAGGAGGGGGCAAGAGGATAGGACAGGAGGCAAGGAGGGTAAGGGGAAAAAGAGAGCTTGTAAGTTGAGTATCAGGTCATGGAATATAGGCACGTTGACGGGTAAGTCTATTGAATTGGCGAGGATTCTCCATAAGAGAAGAGTAAATATACTCCAGGAAACAAGGTGGGTAGGGTCGAAGGCGAGAAATGTGGACATGTATAAGTTGTGGTACTCTAGAGTCGTGAGGGGTAAGAATGGAGTGGGTATCTTGGGGGATAGGAACCTTAGAGAGACGATGGTTGAGGTTAGGTGGGTGCATGACAGACTAATATTTATTAAGTTGGTAATTCGTGAGTGCACCCTCAATGTCTTTAGCGCTTACGCGTAAGTGGGCTTGGATGAGGAGGTTAAAAGGCGCTTATGGGAGAGTTTGGACGAGGTTGTGCATAGTATTCCTCCCGTTGAGAGGTTATTTATAGGAAGGGATTTTAATGGCCACATTGGGTCGGTTGCTGGCGACTATGGCGAGGTGCATGATGGCTTCAGATTTGGGGATAGGAACGGGGGAGGTTCTTCGAAGCTGGATTTCACTAAGGCTTTCGAGCTGGTGATTGCGAATTCATGTTTTCCGAAGAGGGAGGAGCATCTAGTAACTTTCTTAAGTTCGATTGTGAAAACGCAGATTGATTACCTCCTCCCCGGAAGGTGTGATAGAGGGTTTTGCAAGGATTGCAAGGTTATCCTGGATTCCTGGGTGATACTCTAGCGACTCAGCATAGGCTCTTGGTAATGGACATCAATATTATGATAACGAGGAAGAAGAGGTATGTTCGTGGTCAATCGAGGGTTAGGTGGGGAGCCTTAACAAAGAATAAAGCCCAGGAGTTGGAGGGGAGGTTATTAGCTATGGAAGCATGGAGGAGTAGTGAGGATGCCAGTGCTATGTGGGCTATGATGGCGAACTGCGTTAGGGAGGTAGTGAGAGAGGTGCTAAGGATTTCGAAAGGTCACTCTGGCATGCACCAAAGCGACTGGTGGTGGAATGACATAGTCCAAGGCAAAGTGGAGGCGAATAAGGAAGCGTATACGAAGTTGGTAGGGAGCACACACGAGGAGGAGATGAGAGCGGATAGAGAAAGGTACAAGGTAGCAAGGAGGGAGGCGAAGCTAGCGGTCACGGAGGCTAAGAATACATCATTTGGCCGACTATATAAGGAAATGGTGGAAAAGGCAGGGATAAGAAATTGTTTCGATTGGCTAGAGCAAGGGAGAGAAAGGCTCGGGAACTGGATCAAGTGAGGTGCATTAAAGATGAGGATGGTAGAGTCTTGATGGGGGAGTCCCAGATTAAACAGAGATGGGAGAGGTACTTTCAGCGTCTTCTAAATGAGGAAGGGGACCGTGATATAGTGCTAGGGGATCTAGGGCATTTGGAAAGTCATGGAGACTTTGAGTATTGTAGGCGTATTAAGTTGGAGGTGGTCGTATGGGCCAAGTGTAAGATGAGTCGGGGCAGAGTGACCGGGCCATATGAAATTCTGGTTGAGTTCTGGAAGTATCGGCAAATAGCATGCACCAAGGCACATCCCCTTGAATGTGATGTGTTAATGCGTCCATCACCATGGCGAATAGGAACAGACTGAGCTCAGAACCTTGGTGTAACCCCATAAAAACCTTAGTTCTGATTGATGAATTGCGAACCGGTGTTAACGAGAAGTGGAGGTTTGGAGACAAACTCTTGAATTTAAGGGTTTCAAGCTTAGCGGGACAAAGACGGAATACCTATAGTGTAAGTTCAGCACTGAGCAGAGTGAAGTGGGCGTGGATGTGAGGCTGGAATCACAAGTCATCCCGAGTAGAGATAGCTTAAAGTACCTTGGATCAGTTATCCAGGGGGAAAAGGAGATCGATGTCGATGTTACACACAATATCGGGGTAGGATGAATGAAGTGAATGTTAGCATCTGAAGTACTGTGTGATAGAAGACTGTCACTGATTCTCAAAGGTAAGTTCTATAAAGCGGTGGTCAGGCCGGCCATGATGTATGGGGTTGAGTGTTGGCCGGTTAAGAAATCACATATCTAAAAGATGAAGGTAGCAGAAATGAGGATTCTAAGGTAGATGTGCGGGCATAGTAGGATGGATAAGATCAGGAATGATGTTATTAGGGAGAAGGTGGGCGTGACTTCCATTGATGACAAGATGCGGGAAGCAAGGCTTAGGTGGTTTGGGCATGTTTAGAGAAGAAACCTAGATGCCCCGGTAAGAAGGTGTGAATAAGTGGTTGTGGAGGGCTTGAGAAGAGGTAGAGGGCGGCCCAAGAAGTATTGGGGAGAGGTGATAATGCAGGATATGGCGATGCTCCAGATTTCCGAGGACATGGCACTTGATAAGAAATTGTAGAGGTCGAATATTAGGGTTATAAGATATGAGGTAGTTGAGTTTTGCCTTGTGTCATAACTTTGTGATAATAGTTTGGCAGGTATACTATTTTGCTTTTGCGTTATATCATTCTTTATTTTTATGTTGTTTATATATATATATATATATATATATATATATATATATATATATATATATATATATATATATATATATATATATATATATATTACGTGGTATTACTAATATTGTCTTCCTTTATCTTTTTTGTCTTCTTGAGATGAGGGTCTTCCGGAAACAGCCTCTCTACTCCTTCGGGGTAGTGGTAAGGTCTGCGTACACATTACCTTTCCCAGACCCCACTAGTGGGATTTCACTGGGTCGTTGTTGTTGTTGTTCTGAAAGTATGTGGGTAGGGCAGGCTTGGAGTGGCTGACTGGGCTGTTTAATGTTATTTTCAGGACGAAGAGGATACCGGATGAGTGGAGGTGGAGTATAGTGGTTCCGTTGTACAAGAACAAAGGTGATATTCAGTGTTGTAACAACTATAGGGGTGTCAAGCTACTAAGTTATAACCATGAAAGTCTGGGAGAGGGTGGTGGAGGAGAATGTGAGGAAGATAGTATCTATATCTGATAACCTGCTCGGGTTTATGCCGGGTCGCTCGACAACGAAAGCTATCCACCTTATTAGGAGGTTGGTGGAATAGTACAGGGAGAGGAAGAAAAATCTGCACATGGTGTTTACTGACTTGAAGAAAATGTATGATAAGGTCCCTAGGGAGGTGATATGGAGATGTCTGGAGGTAAAAGGTGTGTCAGTAGCTTATGTTAGAGTGATCAAGGACATGTATGATGGAGTTAAGACTAGGGTAAGAAGTGTGGGAGGCAACTCAGAGCATTTTTCGGTTGTTATGGGGCTACACCAAGGATCAGCGCGTAGCCCATTCCTATTTAACTTAGTAATGGATGCTCTAACATGCCATATTTAAGGGGAGGTGCCATGGTGTATATTATTCGTGGATGACATAGTCCTGATTAATGAGATGCGGGACGGTGTTAATGGGAGGTTGGAGGTTCGGAGATAGGCTCTAGAGTCTAAGGGTTTCAAATTGAGCGGGACTAAGACAGAATACCTGGAGTGCAAGTTCAGCGCCGAGTCGAGGGAAGTAGGCATAGGTGTGAGACTTGGATCACAGGTCATCCCCAAGAGAGGTAGTTTCAAGTACCTTGAGTCGGTTATTCAAAGGGGTAGAGAGATTGACGAGGACATCACTCACCGCATAGGAGTGGGGTGGACGAAATAGAAGCTAGCATCTGGAGTCTTATAGAAAGTGCCACCATTACTTAAAGGTAAGTTTTATTGTCTGGTGGTTAGACCAACCATGTTGTATGGGACAGAGTGCTGGCCAGTTAAGAACTCTCATGTCCAAAAGATGAAGGTAGCTGAGATGAAGATGTACGGGCATACTAGGATAGATAAGATTAGGAATGAAGATATTCGGGAGAAGGTAAGTGTGGCCTCTGTGGATGACAAGATGCAGAAAATGATGCTCAGATGGTTTGGGCACATGCGGAGGAGAAACATGGATGCTCCGGTGAGGAAGTGTGATCTGCTGGCTTTAGTAGGTATGAGAAGAGGTAGAGGACGGCCTAAGAAGTATTGGAGAGAGGTGATCAAGAAGGACATGGAACGATTGAAGTTTTTCAAGGACATGGCCCTTGATAGGAAGGTCTGGAGGTCGAGCATTACGGTTGTAGGATAGAGTGGTAGTCGAGCTTCTCCTTCCCATTCCGGGGGTGAAGCGAGTTTGAGTAGGATGGTCTTAGATGGCATATGTTTAATTTAGAGTTCACACTAACCTTAATGTTTTCCATAGCTCTGGACCTTAGTTGCGGTTATTGTTATTGTCATCTATTTTATGGTTTTTAGATTGCTGTCATTATTTCTATGGTTATGTTGATATTACTGATGAATTGTCTTTTCTTCATTTTCTTATTTTTTTTTATCTTTCTGAGCTGAGGGTTTATCAAAAATAGCCTCTCTACCCCCATCGGGGTAGGGGTAAGGTCTACGTACACACTACCCTTCTCAGACCCCAACTAGTGGGACTTTACTGGATCATTGTTGTTGTGGTCGCTTATTACAGTCAAATTTATTATACTTTAGTTAAGTGTGCGCTTTAATCGCTAGTCTTTTGCACTAATTATGTATTTTATGCCTTGTATGAGTGATTTCGAGCTATATAGATGTTATGGAATGAATTCAAGTAATTTGGAGATTTGACGTCTGAGTAAAATTCCAAGTAATTAAGCCGGGATTATATTCAGGGATCAACGGATGATAGAGCAATAAAGCAAAATTGAGTAGGTATATTGCGCACAATTTAGTAAAATACACATAACTTTTTGCTCAAAACTCCATTTGAGCTCCACAATATATAGTTGAAAAGTTAACTCAAAGGGATACAAGTTTTATGTTTTACGTTTTTTAAAATTCCAGAAGGAATAGGGTGAAAAATATGGTCGAAACTACGACCGCGGACCTAAAGTGGGCTGAGGCAATATACTTGCTAAATACTGCGGTTGACCGCGGCCGCGGCCGTCCAGACCTGAAAAATTACCCTTCTCGTGTAGGAGAAATTATCATTATTTGGGCCCGACCCTATTTGATATATATACATGAAAAACGATATTTTTGAGGGAGGAGACCAATATTTTACATAGATTCGACCTAAGGATGCAGAGATACAATAGGAGCAAGGCAGAGAATTCTTCTACGAGTTTTTCCTTCCTTTTCCTATTTTTTATTGTTGGTTATGACTTTTAGTATTGTAGTTTGACATTATTATGAATAGTTGTTGTCTAGGATTTTGATAGAACCTATTGCAGGATAAATTCTTGTTATGTTTTTATATATTTGAGCCGTTAGATTTCTCTACTTGTTCGACTACGTATTTATTATTATTGATTGAATGGTCATCGATTGATTGTGTCTATTTATTATGTGCTGCTCGAGAGAGATTACATATTTAGGTAGTTGTTGAACAGCGTCACTCCTAACGTATGTGAGAAATCAATACAGTGGATTTAAAGGCAGGTTTAGAAATAACAAAACTTTGACGTGGTCATAATGAGAGGTTAGATAAAGCCAACTGGTGTAGTTCGAGAGAATATATCTAGTAAATTATTGTATTTGCTCGAGAGAGAATTACAACACCTAAAGTGCTTACGATCAATAGAGAATACAATGGCAAAATTTTAGGGATCATATCTAGAAGGATTCCAACAATTGAGAAATCATAACTCAAGATCTCCTTAATTTAGTCTCCAACTCTTTGTCTCGTTAGTTGATAATTTTACCATTTTCTAGTATTTGCTAATTAATTTGTTAGAAATATAAATCTCAATCTTTATAATTCAGAAAATTATTCAATTTGTCTTTTTAGTGAAATTAAACAATTATAGCTAAGTTTTAGATCTCTGTGGAATTCGACTCCAAACTTTTAGACCGAATTATATTTACAGCGACCGTTTATCTTTTTTAGGACTAGAGTTGGGCATTATCACTTCACGTGCCCGTGAAGTAAGCTATACATCCGCCCTGGCACCAAGCTATGTTCCAAGGCGCGGTGACTCCTACTCAAGTTATTTCGTCTTTAATAGTACCCGAGCATATAGATACCTCTTTAACTTCGGTTTTAGAAGATAAACAAGTTTTGAAGAGGGGAGATACGGCTGAAACAACTGCAAGCAACGGATTACACTAATTCTTCTTTCAATTCTTCCTAGTTTGTAATTTAATGCTTTTAATTATGCATATGATTTTTAACATAATTATGAGTAGTTAAATTTCTCTCAAGAGTTTGATTGGAGCTTTTGAAGGATGGCTTTCTATTATATTTTAATATAATTTTGTTTTTGAATTTCTCTATATTTCAACTACATACTTATTTTAGTAAATTGAATAACCATCAATTAGTGGTTCCTGTCTAGTGTGTGTTACTTGAGAAAAAATGCATATTTAAATGGTTATGGAAAAACATTACTCATGAAGTATATGAGAGATCAATAAAGAGGGTATAAATATGGGTTTAGAGATGACAAAACCTTGACGAGATCATAGTGGGTGGTAAAAAACAGGGCAACTAGCGTAATCTAAGAAAGCACGTTTAGTAAATTATTGTCGTTATTCGAGAGAGAATTATGATAATCGAAGTGCTCAAGATCCATAGAAAATAATTAGATGGGATTATAAGAGATATAGCGGCAAGAATTTTGACAATTGAGAAAATCATAACTCTAAGCACTCTCGTTCTTGTTTACAACACTTAGTTCTGTTAGTGACACTTTACTGCATTTTTACTACTTGCCTTAGTTATTAAAAGATCAACAAAGTTATACTTACATGATAACTAACAGGGTAATTCTCTGTGGGACTCGATTCCGAACTCCTGAACCGGATTATATTTGCAATAACCGTTTAATTCTTTTTTTGGATCATAATTGGGCATGACCAATAATATAAGGCAAAATGCAAAATCAACCTATCGGCCGAAACTAAAAGTATTTGCTAGCAAAAAATTATATAAAATATATATTATTTATATAATACACATATATACAAAACTATATAGTTTATGGGCTATTATTTTTGAAACCAATTAAAAATATACAATTCTCAATAATAAATTGTGTTTTTACGCATGTATATATACATATATAGTGCGATAAAATGGTAGTGATGCGACTGCACTACGCCAATAAAACGGTAGAAAAAATGTCGCAACTCAATCAAGGAGTACCCTACTTATGAAGAATTGCAGTGCAAGTCAGTCAACCATTTGATGTACTTGAAGCTCAATAAATTTCCTACACCACTTGCAGATTATATAGAAAAATTTTGGTGAGATTTGTTCAATTATTTGGTTAAGTTTTGAAGTTTTCTGTAGACAACCTTACCAGCTAAACTATGTGTCACATCCCTAAAAGCACATGCACTATGAATTTGTCAACTATTTAGTTCACTACTTGCTCATAATTCTAAAAGAACCTTAAAGTCTGAACCTATCAAATTTAAATCTCGAATTCGCCTCCGAGTACTCGAACTATTATGTAACCATTGACCAACATCCACAACTCAAATCTATTTCTCATGCCACACAATTATCAGTAAACTTGAACATGTAGACTGTCAATGTAGCAAAACTCCCTTTCAGCTCAGAGGTAATCAAATAGGTTTATATGCAGTATTTCTGCACATAAGAGGCTGCAGCATGAGAAATTTTAGGAATAACTAAGCCCTGTTTATTTCACTGAACTGCAGTTTATGTTGCATAGGTATGATGGCGACAATATTAGACTAAAGCGCGAGACAGGAGATAGCAACAATAAACAAGGATAAATGAGCTTGAAGCAATATATG
This sequence comes from Nicotiana noctiflora, assembly GCA_032618575.1. NCBI lineage: Eukaryota > Viridiplantae > Streptophyta > Magnoliopsida > Solanales > Solanaceae > Nicotiana > Nicotiana noctiflora. Next base: position 7,952 of record JASVEL010000787.1, on the reverse strand, counting down.
CACACACATTATGACCTTTAAGTAATACTATATGCACACACAAAAAAGACAGCTCAGTGCACAAAGCATCCTGTGTTCACGCATATAATGCACACATTTAAGTAAATGTCTCGGTTCATTTACGTCATTCTAACAGGAGATAGGCTGATCAATTTGGCCGAGGGATAGACTGCCATCCTGTACAATGTTGAAGGTAGTGTTTGAGAGCATCACTCGGACGTTCAACAGTCCAGGTTTGGTAGAATTCGGATGGATTGAAGATATTATTTCCACTGCAAGTAGACAATAAACCAGCCTGAGTTCCACAGACAAACAAGTCATCTTCAGATTTAATGCTACCAGTGCATCCTTCCTCTTTGTCAGCTGCCTGTAGGATGAAATAAAAATCCAATTAGGCAGTGGACTAGTTCAACTCCATAGATCATTGTGGTAGCGATAGAAAAAACTGATGGTACACAAGCAAAAGAAAATGTCAAACTTTAGAATGACTATTATAAGTTGTCATGCGACAAAAAGCGTCTTCGACAAAGTTCTTTAAAAGGCTGTGAGCTTTTTCACTTTGTCTTCTACGTGACTTTCGTTTTCATTGATAATTCTGAGAAGAGTATACATACTTTAGACAGAGTCCTTAAAAATGCCGTGAACATTTTCACTGACTTTCAATTTCATTAATAATTCTGAGAAAAGTATACGCACCAGGCACCTATTCAAGGACCTAAATGGCGCTCTATACATCTGGTTGATAGAGACTGGATAACCACCAAAAGCCGTGTGCCATATCTTGAGGTCTGGAGCCTCTCTCTTTTCCTTTTTTTTTTCTTTTTTTGTGTGGAGGTTTTGTGGGGTTGGGGGTGGGTGGGGGTGGGGGATGTTTTGGCAGAGGCGGATCCAGGATTTTAAGTTTATGGGTTTTTGTCGCAATCTCAAAATAATATACAATACTAACTGGGTTCACATATATATATATTTAATAATTTTTTGAACAAAATTACAGGGTCTACACAAAAGTAACTGCGTTCCTGGGAACCCATATATTATACTCTATATCTGCCCCTATGGTTTGGCCCCACCAGTTATTTTGATTTTGACTTTGAATGTCTGATTCAGTATTTTGAAGTTAGGACGCATTTATCAGCAAATGCAAGGAGGGGTGTTCAATCAATCAAAACTTGCTAGTAAAACTGCAGAATTACGGAAAACACATCTAAAGGGAGATTGATAGGGAATTGGAAGCTTTCAGCTCAACAAAATACATTATCCAGCTTGTTCACATATTTTCTTAAATGTAAAAGCCAGCAGAAAATTTGTTTGACAAGGACATGCAAATGATTTGAACTAAGTTATGTTACACAGATCCCTCAATTATGCCAGTTCGCTTGTATGAACTGATAAGAGAAGGGTGTAAAATGAGCTCAATGTTTGGAATTGCTCAACTTACAACAAGTTCTTTGACATTTTCAAATTTGACGAGCAACCATAAGCATAGAACTCCACTGGAGAAGAAGCAGGGATGAAGGATGGGGAAGAAGTTTATTTTGAGCTCTCCCAAAAATATAATATAAGAAATTAAGCAAAAGAATAAAGAGATATAAGAAGCACAACAAAATCTGACGATTTAACAATGTATTTTCTGATATATAACATTGTAAGCTTCCCCTCTCCCCTGATAAGGTAATCCATTTTATTCATTTAGTACCCCTTGATGAAAATAATAGAAGCTGTTACCAATAAAAGCACAGGCAAGAGAGGATATCTTCACCAATGCCGCATCCTGTAATGTCCTCATGACAGTAAAAGAACGATATTTTTCTCCTTATTTTCACCCTCATTTCCCTTTTTAAGGCCCTACGATCTAGTACTAAGGCAAAAAGTTGCTTACACATAAGATTGTACTACTGCAGTACAACGGTTAGGACTTCAGGAAGAAGGATCATCATAAAATTTTCTGCTAACTTTTTGCCCGTCAAGTTTAAAGGTTAAGACTGCTGAAGTCTACTGCGCAATCCAAGTTGCTGTCTACGAGAAGAAATTGGAAAACTTTTGCATAAAAGAAAACAGTACATGATTTATCACATGGTTTTTGGTTGCAAAATAAAATAAGTATTACGTAGTAGATTTACCTTCTCTGTGAGATATTTAAAGGCCACCTTTTTTTGTCCAGCTTCATATATGTTGCATTGGGAATATATCTGACACCAGATATTTAAGTTATCAACAACAATAGCAATAACAGATATTACTGAATTTACATAACCCTACTTTCCCAACCTTCAAAAAGAGAGGAGAGAGAGGGAGAGGAAAAAGCTGCTAAAAGCGGTATTACCTGTGATTCTACACTTGCACAAACAGCATAAATTCCCCAGTTCCTGGTGTAGTTGTTGTACAAATGTACTTTGCCAAATCTAACACGAGGATGCCGCTGTCTTGTTCCATCAAAAAAGCAGTGGTGAATGGTGACCCGCATACATCTGTCGGTACAATTAGAAGGATCTCCTCCAATAAGCATGGTCTTATCATGCTTTGAAAAGTGACACCTGGTTGCAAGAACAAAGTTCAAGATCAAAAATAGATGTCATAACAAGATATATGATAAAGCACGTTCGACTGACCTAGAAACAGTAATATCTGTGCTCTCCCTTGTGATGTCAATTAAACCATCGTCGTAGTCACTAAGGCTACAACGATCTATCCAGATATGCCTCGACTTTGGTTTAATCTGAATGGCGTCAACATCGGGTCCTCTGCCTCCCTCAAACTCTATATTGCAGATGATCACCTGTTCACATTCTTTCAACCTCAAACCTTTCCCTGTGATTTTGATTCTCTGGCCTCGCCCATCAATAGTTTTGTAAGACGACACACTCAAATAAGATCGGAGCTCAATCGTCCCTGAAACTTCAAAAACGATCCATAGAGGTTCTTTTTTACGACATCCATCTCGAAGTGATCCTGGCCCATCATCTACAATAAGGTGCAACATATAAATTTTATAGTATTATCAGTGGAAACGAACAATAAATGATAGTCACACAATAATGAATCCACAACCAAGAGCTCCAACCATGTTATCTTTTTCTGTCTGAACTTATTACATTCCATTCCATTCCCTTAATAAACCTTAAACGGAATCCTAGCTCGCACATTAAGTAAGTTAAAATAAAAACATAAGGGTAACAAATAATAAACAAATGCAACATCAATACTTCCTCTAACCATAGTCGCCCCCAGGAAATGCAACACCGATTGACCCTACTCACCTCTTGTACCACCTCCCCTTCCCTGGGAAAGAGAAACTCCACTCCCTCATCACCCCCCCTCCCTCCATGGCTCCATGCTATTAAATCATCTTACACCATCGTGTCTCCCACTACACTATAGAAACTTGTCCATTTTTCATTTTCAAAGCAACTTCAACAGCATTCTTGAGAGATCCTCTACCTAAGCCAATTTCTTTGAAATTTGTCTTAAATGTAATGCATTTTTGTGATAAGTGGTGCCAATGGTAGTTACAGGAGGTTGTAGAAGAGCAAGGTGTGGGACGGAAAATATGAAAGATAAGAAAGCGAAGAGCATAATCAGGGAGGAGATCGTAGCTGGCTTTTGGAAGAATTAGCATCCCCATACACACCATACTAACAAATGGAAAACCAAAAGCTTTAGCCATATCCATTATCTAATTTTTCTAAAACTGGCATAAGAATGACAAGCAAGAAACTCAATTGACTTTAATTGCACATGTGCAAGGATAGTATATCAGTAAACTGTGACAGGGTATCAAGTATAATGGTAATACTGCTAACTTTTTGATGGAGTGATCCCAACTTGCAATAATCTTCTTATTGGTTTTTCACCAATGCTTAATGATGATCGTTAGCCCAGCGATCATTCAACCTATGGTACAACCTAAAATGCAGACAGTACCACAGATGTGAAAACTTATGAAGCAAAAGAAAAGGAAGGACCTTTTTGTATTCTGTCCAATAACATAAGCAACTGATGTTATATAAAAAAAAAACCTTATCTGAATTTTGTGACCTGTCTGTAAGTGTGATAATATGACGATTGAAAGTGAAAGGGGATGAGATAAATCTAAAATGAGAAGTTGTCTCAAATGAATCTCTTGTACATTGCAAAATTAACTACTCTTTCAAAAATCAACACATATTTAGCCAAAGATAATACACAATAAAAGACAATGATCCATATATACTATGCCAACAAGTTCGGATTAAACAACTATTCAGGAGAAGTGTGAAATATAGAGTAACTTGATTTTCCTAATAGGAAAATGATCTAGCATTAGAATGAAGCTTACATGAACAGAGCAGAATGGATATAGAGTATTCAAATAGCCAATCACAACTAATTTAGGTCTAAGGCATAGTTGATCAACCAACTGCAGTTTTTATTAAGGCAAACAGATATAAGAAATGGGAAGTCAATGCCGTGTCAACCAATTCAAAAGAATTCACTCTACCAGCCAAACACTTTTTTTAATATCCGTTATCAGGACCAGCTTGCACACACATCTCGCCTAATTCCACGGGATACCTGCTACCTCCCACCAACATGAGTACACCAGATTGTAGGATATTTTGTTATTTCACATGTTGGAAAGTGGGTAGTTCTCGAAGACATCTTTTCTGAAAAGGTTTGTTGAATAGCTGTGTCTGTTATGAAAGGATTCAACCGAATATGTTTGTTTGTGAAACAAGACATCTTTTCTGAAAAGGTTTGTTGAATAGTTGTGTCTGTTATGAAAGGATTCAACCGAATATGTCTATTTGTGAAACAAGACATCTTTTCTGAAAAGGTTTGTTGATTGCCTATAAATACACAAGAATTTCCAACGAAGCAGGATAGAAAATCACAAGTATTATTCTAAGCTTTGTTGTATCCTGAAGAGAATCGTTTTGAATTTCCCTAAATTAGTATACAGGCGATAACTCTTTAAGGACGGTCGATTTTCACGCCTCAAAGCCATTTTTGTTTATTATTTTCTAACAATCTTAAAGAGTTATTCTGTTATGGAGAAATTGATGTCCGTTGTTGAGAATCCGAATGAGTTCATCAAACTTGATCGCTTTGATGGAACGAACTTTACCCGCTGGAGAGACAAGATGATATTCTTACTATTTGCTCTCAATATCTACTATGTTCTTGATTTTACCTTGCCTGTGATACCTGAGCCCACAGCAGAATATTCTGACGCAGTCAAGGAAGAAAGGAAGAAACAAGAACATGATGAACTGTTGTATCGCGGCCATATTCTGAATACCTTGACGGATCGACTCTATGATCTCTACCGCAATCTGAAGTCACCAAGAGAGATTTGGACTGCTCTACAAACTGCATACCAGAATGAAAAACGAGGTATCGACAAATTCCTAGCTCTGCAGTATTTTGAATTTAAAATATTTGATACTAGGCGTATAATAGATCAGATTCATGAACTGCAAATTTTGGTATCAAAACTAAGTGATCTTGAAGTTAAAATTCCTGATGCACTTCAAATAGGTGCTATTCTTTCGAAATTGCCTTCCTCCTGGAATGACTATAGAAAGAAAATCCTACGTTCAATGGATAAAATGACTGTGGAACAATTTCGGACTCACATTCAAATTGAAAGTGAGACTCGTGCTCGTGATGCTATTAGTCAGCCCTCGAGTTTCGCAGTCAATTTTGTAAGTCAGAATGGTTCAGGAAGTGGGAACAAACATCTAAAAGTTTCCAAAAAGTCTTCTTTTAAAAAGAGAAAGAACTTTAGTTGTCATCACTGTGGAAAGAAAGGCCATATGATTCGGGATTGTAGATATAGAAAGGCAGGAATAAATTTCAATGCAAGAAATACCGAAAAGTCTGGAAAGATTGAAAAATCTGGAAATTCTGAAAATGTAAACGTAGTGGAATATTCTGCCCAAGGATTGGTTGCCATGGTTTCCGCAATGCAAATTGGTATGGTCACCGAATTGAATATGGCTACCGCTGCTACAAATACTCAAGACTGGTGGCTAGATTCGGGTGCTACTATTCATGTCTGTTATGACAAGAAGATGTTCAAGACATATGCGGAAGTGCAGGATTCTGAACAAGTCTTGATGGGAAACCATGTTGCGGCAGATGTTGCTGGAAAAGGAAGTATTGAGATTAACTTCACATCTGGCCAGAAGTTGACATTACTAAATGTGTATCATGTTTCTCATATGAAGAAAAACTTAATGTCTGCTGCTTTGCTGTCAAAGAAAGGCTTTAAGATAGTTATTGAGTCTGATCACGTAATAGTGTCTAAGAATGGTGTTTTTGTCGGAAAAGGCTATAACTGTAACGGCATGTTCAAATTGAGTATTAATGAAATAAATTATGTTTCTGCTTATATCGTTGAGTCTGATTCTTGTTTATGGCATGCTAGATTAGGACATTTAAATTTTGGCTCCTTGAATTATATGTCCAAAAATGGTTATATCTCATGTAAAACTCAACATATAAAATGTGAAATTTGCATACAAGCAAAGATGACAAAGAAACCATTTCGTAAAATTGAAAGATCCACAGAACTATTAGATTTAATACATTCAGACTTGTGTGAATTAAATGGAGAATTAACTAGATGAGGCAAAAGATATTTTATTACTTTTATAGATGACTTCTCTAGATTTACATATGTTTACCTACTTAAAACTAAAGATGAAGCTTTTCAAAAGTTTAAAGAATACAAGTCTGTTGTGGAAAATCAAAGGAGTAGGAAAATTAAAATTATTCGAAGTGATAGAGGCGGAGAATATTTTCCTAATGAATTTAATAAGTTCTGTGAAGAGCATGGCCTAATACATCAAATGAGTGCCCCTTATACTCCTCAACAAAATGGGTTGGCGGAAAGAAAAAATAGAACTTTGGTGGACATGGTTAATGCTATGTTACTTAATGCACATTTGCCACATAATTTATGGGGTGAAGCATTACTAACTGCATGTTATATTTTAAATAGAGTGCCTTCAAAAAGTATGCATATTTCGTCTTATGAGCTTTGGAATGGTAGAAAACTAAATTTAAATTATTTTAAAGTGTGGGGGTGTATATCTTATTATAGGGTACCTAACCATCAAAGAACAAAATTGGGTCCTAGAGGAATTAAAAGTGTTTTTGTAGGATATGCACAAAACTCCAAGGCATATAGACTGCTAGATCTAGAATCTAATGTCATTATAGAATCTATATATGTTGAGTTTATTGAAAATAGATTTATAAATGACAATGTTAATGAAATGACTGAAGTAAATGGAAAACGTATTGATGCTAATAGATTGTCACCTTCTGAAATTATTACAAATAAAGAAAGAAGTGATAATATGCAAATAGAACCAAGGAAAAGCCAAAGAATAAGAAAAGAAAAACATTTTGGTTCTGATTTTATTTCTTCACAATCTATTGTATTTCTGGTTGAAGGAGATAGGACAAACATTTGTAATCAAATTCCTATTGTATTAAATGTTGAAGAAGACCCAAAGACGTTTCAAGAAGCAATGTCTTCTAGAGACGCTGCCTTTTGGAAAGAGGCCATTAATGATGAAATGGACTCGATTATATCCAACAATACTTGGGTTTTAGTTGATCTTCCTCTTGGATCAAAACCTATAGGTTGTAAGTGGGTCTTTAGGAGAAAGTACAATACAGATGGTTCTGTCCAAACCTTCAAAGCAAGATTAGTTGCAAAAGGTTTCACTCAAAAGGAAGGCATAGACTATTTTGATACATATGCTCCTGTTGCAAGAATAACATCCATTAGAGTCCTTTTATCCTTGGCCTCTATCTATGATCTTTATGTACATCAAATGGATGTTAAGACGGCCTTTTTAAATGGGAACCTTAGTGAAGAAATATATATGCAACAACCTGAAGGATTTGTTCTTCCAGGAAACGAGAAGAAAGTTTGTAAATTGATAAAGTCTCTTTAC